>JABXNX010001844.1:0-11273 GCA_014843695.1 Archivesica marissinica | reverse complement strand
TAAGTGTATGTCAGGCATAGCTGTGCTCTACTACACCAATGGAAGTCTGGGATCTAACCATCAGCATGTAAGTGTATGCCAGGCATAGCTGTGCTCTACTACACCAGTGGAAGTCTGGGATCTAGATGTAAGTGTATGCCAGGCATAGCTGTGCTCTACTACACCAATGGAAGTCTGGGATCTAACCATCAGCATGTAAGTGTATGCCAGGCATAGCTGTGCTCTACTACACCAGTGGAAGTCTGGGATCTACATGTAAGTGTATATCAGGCATAGCTGTGCCCTACTACACCAGTGGAAGTCTGGGATCTAACCATCAGCATGTAAGTGTATGTCAGGCATAGCTGTGCTCTACTACACCAGTGGAAGTCTGGGATCTAACCATCAGCATGTAAGTGTATGCCAGGCATAGCTGTGCTCTACTACACCAGTGGAAGTCTGGGATCTACATGTAAGTGTATGTCAGGCATAGCTGTGCTCTACTACACCAGTGGAAGTCTGGGATCTAACCATCAGCATGTAAGTGTATGTCAGGCATAGCTGTGCTCTACTACACCAGTGGAAGTCTGGGATCTACATGTAAGTGTATGTCAGGCATAGCTGTGCTCTACTACACCAGTGGAAGTCTGGGATCTACATGTAAGTGTATGCCAGGCATAGCTGTGCTCTACTACACCAGTGGAAGTCTGGGATCTAACCATCAGCATGTAAGTGTATGCCAGGCATAGCTGTGCTCTGCTACACCAGTGGAAGTCTGGGATCTAACCATCAGCATGTAAGTGTATGCAAGGCATAGCTGTGCTCTACTACACCAGTGGAAGTCTGGGATCTAACCATCAGCATGTAAGTGTATGTCAGGCATAGCTGTGCTCTACTACACCAGTGGAAGTCTGGGATCTACATGTAAGTGTATGTCAGGCATAGCTGTGCTCTACTACACCAGTGGAAGTCTGGGATCTACATGTAAGTGTATGCCAGGCATAGCTGTGCTCTACTACACCAGTGGAAGTCTGGGATCTAACCATCAGCATGTAAGTGTATGCCAGGCATAGCTGTGCTCTACCACACCAGTTGAAGTCTGGGATCTAACCATCAGCATGTAAGTGTATGTCAGGCATAGCTGTGCTCTACTACACCAATGGAAATCTGGGATCTACATGTAAGTGTATGCCAGGCATAGCTGTGCTCTACTACACCAGTGGAAGTCTGGGATCTAACCATCAGCATGTAAGTGTATGCCAGGCATAGCTGTGCTCTACTACACCAATGGATGTCTGGGATCTACATGTAAGTGTATGTTAGGCATAGCTGTGCTCTACTACACCAATGGAAGTCTGGGATCTACATGTAAGTGTATGTTAGGCATAGCTGTGCTCTACTACACCAATGGAAGTCTGGGATCTACATGTAAGTGTATGTCAGGCATAGCTGTGCTCTACTACACCAATGGAAGTCTGGGATCTACATGTAAGTGTATGCCAGGCATAGCTGTGCTCTACTACACCAGTGGAAGTCTGGGATCTAACCATCAGCATGTAAGTGTATGTCAGGCATAGCTGTGCTCTACTACACCAGTGGAAGTCTGGGATCTACATGTAAGTGTATATCAGGCATAGCTGTGCCCTACTACACCAGTGGAAGTCTGGGATCTAACCATCAGCATGTAAGTGTATGTCAGGCATAGCTGTGCTCTACTACACCAATGGAAGTCTGGGATCTAACCATCAGCATGTAAGTGTATGCCAGGCATAGCTGTGCTCTACTACACCAGTGGAAGTCTGGGATCTACATGTAAGTGTATGTCAGGCATAGCTGTGCTCTACTACACCAGTGGAAGTCTGGGATCTACATGTAAGTGTATGTCAGGCATAGCTGTGCTCTACTACACCAGTGGAAGTCTGGGATCTACATGTAAGTGTATGCCAGGCATAGCTGTGCTCTACTACACCAGTGGAAGTCTGGGATCTAACCATCAGCATGTAAGTGTATGCCAGGCATAGCTGTGCTCTGCTACACCAGTGGAAGTCTGGGATCTAACCATCAGCATGTAAGTGTATGTCAGGCATAGCTGTGCTCTACTACACCAGTGGAAGTCTGGGATCTACATGTAAGTGTATGTCAGGCATAGCTGTGCTCTACTACACCAGTGGAAGTCTGGGATCTACATGTAAGTGTATGCCAGGCATAGCTGTGCTCTACTACACCAGTGGAAGTCTGGGATCTAACCATCAGCATGCAAGTGTATGCCAGGCATAGCTGTGCTCTGCTACACCAGTGGAAGTCTGGGATCTAACCATCAGCATGTATGTGTATGCAAGGCATAGCTGTGCTGTACTACACCAGTGGAAGTCTGGGATCTACCATCAGCATGTAAGTGTGTGTCAGGCATAGCTGTGCTCTACTACACCAGTGGAAGTCTGGGATCTACATGTAAGTGTATGTCAGGCATAGCTGTGCTCTACTACACCAGTGGAAGTCTGGGATCTACATGTAAGTGTGTGCCAGGCATAGCTGTGCTCTACTACACCAGTGGAAGTCTGGGATCTAACCATCAGCATGTAAGTGTATGCCAGGCATAGCTGTGCTCTACTACACCAGTGGAAGTCTGGGATCTAACCATCAGCATGTAAGTGTATGCCAGGCATAGCTGTGCTCTACTACACCAGTGGAAGTCTGGGATCTAACCATCAGCATGTAAGTGTATGCCAGGCATAGCTGTGCTCTACTACACCAGTGGAAGTCTGGGATCTACATGTAAGTGTATGTCAGGCATAGCTGTGCTCTACTACACCAGTGGAAGTCTGGGATCTAACCATCAGCATGTAAGTGTATGCCAGGCATAGCTGTGCTCTACTACACCAGTGGAAGTCTGGGATCTACATGTAAATGTATGTCAGGCATAGCTGTGCTCTACTACACCAATGGAAATCTGGGATCTACATGTAAGTGTATGCCAGGCATAGCTGTGCTCTACTACACCAGTGGAAGTCTGGGATCTAACCATCAGCATGTAAGTGTATGCCAGGCATAGCTGTGCTCTACTACACCAATGGATGTCTGGGATCTACATGTAAGTGTATGTTAGGCATAGCTGTGCTCTACTACACCAATGGAAGTCTGGGATCTACATGTAAGTGTATGTTAGGCATAGCTGTGCTCTACTACACCAATGGAAGTCTGGGATCTACATGTAAGTGTATGTCAGGCATAGCTGTGCTCTACTACACCAATGGAAGTCTGGGATCTACATGTAAGTGTATGCCAGGCATAGCTGTGCTCTACTACACCAGTGGAAGTCTGGGATCTAACCATCAGCATGTAAGTGTATGTCAGGCATAGCTGTGCTCTACTACACCAGTGGAAGTCTGGGATCTAACCATCAGCATGTAAGTGTATGCCAGGCATAGCTGTGCTCTACTACACCAGTGGAAGTCTGGGATCTACATGTAAGTGTATGTCAGGCATAGCTGTGCTCTACTACACCAGTGGAAGTCTGGGATCTAACCATCAGCATGTAAGTGTATGTCAGGCATAGCTGTGCTCTACTACACCAGTGGAAGTCTGGGATCTAACCATCAGCACGTAAGTGTATGCCAGGCATAGCTGTGCTCTACTACACCAGTGGAAGTCTGGGATCTACATGTAAGTGTATGCCAGGCATAGCTGTGCTCTACTACACCAGTGGAAGTCTGGGATCTACATGTAAGTGTATGCCAGGCATAGCTGTGCTCTACTACACCAGTGGAAGTCTGGGATCTAACCATCAGCATGTAAGTGTATGTCAGGCATAGCTGTGCTCTACTACACCAGTGGAAGTCTGGGATCTACATGTAAGTGTATGTCAGGCATAGCTGTGCTCTACTACACCAGTGGAAGTCTGGGATCTACATGTAAGTGTATGTCAGGCATAGCTGTGCTCTGCTACACCAGTGGAAGTCTGGGATCTACATGTAAGTGTATGTCAGGCATAGCTGTGCTCTACTACACCAGTGGAAGTCTGGGATCTAACCACCACATGTAAGTGTATGTCAGGCATAGCTGTGCTCTGCTACACCAGTGGAAGTCTGGGATCTAACCATCAGCATGTAAGTGTATGTCAGGCATAGCTGTGCTCTGCTACACCAGTGGAAGTCTGGGATCTACATGTAAGTGTATGCCAGGCATAGCTGTGCTCTACTACACCAATGGAAGTCTGGGATCTAGATGTAAGTGTATGTCAGGCATAGCTGTGCTCTACTACACCAGTGGAAGTCTGGGATCTACATGTAAGTGTATGTCAGGCATAGCTGTGCTCTACTACACAATGGAAGTCTGGGATTACATGTAAGTGTATGCCAGGCATAGCTGTGCTCTACTACACCAGTGGAAGTCTGGATCTATGTAAGTGTATGTCAGGCAGCTGTGCTCTCTACACCAGTGGAAGTCTGGGATCTACATGTAAGTGTATGTCAGGCATAGCTGTGCTCTGCTACACCAGTGGAAGTCTGGGATCTACATGTAAGTGTATGTCAGGCATAGCTGTGCTCTGCTACACCAGTGGAAGTCTGGGATCTACATGTAAGTGTATGCCAGGCATAGCTGTGCTCTACTACACCAATGGAAGTCTGGGATCTAACCATCAGCATGTAAGTGTATGTCAGGCATAGCTGTGCTCTACTACACCAATGGAAGTCTGGGATCTAACCATCAGCATGTAAGTATATGCCAGGCATAGCTGTGCTCTACTACACCAGTGGAAGTCTGGGATCTAGATGTAAGTGTATGTCAGGCATAGCTGTGCTCTGCTACACCAGTGGAAGTCTGGGATCTAACCATCAGCACGTAAGTGTATGTCAGGCATAGCTGTGCTCTACTACACCAGTGGAAGTCTGGGATCTACATGTAAGTGTATGTCAGGCATAGCTGTGCTCTACTACACCAATGGAAGTCTGGGATCTAACCATCAGCATGTAAGTGTATGCCAGGCATAGCTGTGCTCTACTACACCAGTGGAAGTCTGGGATCTACATGTAAGTGTATGCCAGGCATAGCTGTGCCCTACTACACCAGTGGAAGTCTGGGATCTAACCATCAGCATGTAAGTGTATGTTAGGCATAGCTGTGCTCTACTACACCAATGGAAGTCTGGGATCTAACCATCAGCATGTAAGTATATGCCAGGCATAGCTGTGCTCTACTACACCAGTGGAAGTCTGGGATCTAGATGTAAGTGTATGCCAGGCATAGCTGTGCTCTACTACACCAATGGAAGTCTGGGGTCTAACCAACCACATGTAAGTGTATGCCAGGCATAGCTGTGCTCTACTACACCAGTGGAAGTCTGGGATCTACATGTAAGTGTATGTCAGGCATAGCTGTGCTCTACTACACCAATGGATGTCTGGGATCTACATGTAAGTGTATGTCAGGCATAGCTGTGCTCTACTACACCAGTGGAAGTCTGGGATCTACATGTAAGTGTATGTCAGGCATAGCTGTGCTCTACTACACCAATGGAAGTCTGGGATCTAACCATCAGCATGTAAGTGTATGTCAGGCATAGCTGTGCTCTACTACACCAATGGATGTCTGGGATCTACATGTAAGTGTATGTCAGGCATAGCTGTGCTCTACTACACCAATGGAAGTCTGGGATCTAACCATCAGCATGTAAGTGTATGCCAGGCATAGCTGTGCTCTACTACACCAGTGGAAGTCTGGGATCTAGATGTAAGTGTATGCCAGGCATAGCTGTGCTCTACTACACCAATGGAAGTCTGGGATCTAACCATCAGCATGTAAGTGTATGCCAGGCATAGCTGTGCTCTACTACACCAGTGGAAGTCTGGGATCTACATGTAAGTGTATATCAGGCATAGCTGTGCCCTACTACACCAGTGGAAGTCTGGGATCTAACCATCAGCATGTAAGTGTATGTCAGGCATAGCTGTGCTCTACTACACCAGTGGAAGTCTGGGATCTACATGTAAGTGTATGTCAGGCATAGCTGTGCTCTACTACACCAGTGGAAGTCTGGGATCTACATGTAAGTGTATGCCAGGCATAGCTGTGCTCTACTACACCAGTGGAAGTCTGGGATCTAACCATCAGCATGCAAGTGTATGCCAGGCATAGCTGTGCTCTGCTACACCAGTGGAAGTCTGGGATCTAACCATCAGCATGTATGTGTATGCAAGGCATAGCTGTGCTGTACTACACCAGTGGAAGTCTGGGATCTAACCATCAGCATGTAAGTGTGTGTCAGGCATAGCTGTGCTCTACTACACCAGTGGAAGTCTGGGATCTACATGTAAGTGTATGTCAGGCATAGCTGTGCTCTACTACACCAGTGGAAGTCTGGGATCTACATGTAAGTGTATGCCAGGCATAGCTGTGCTCTACTACACCAGTGGAAGTCTGGGATCTAACCATCAGCATGTAAGTGTATGCCAGGCATAGCTGTGCTCTACTACACCAGTGGAAGTCTGGGATCTACATGTAAGTGTATGTCAGGCATAGCTGTGCTCTACTACACCAGTGGAAGTCTGGGATCTAACCATCAGCATGTAAGTGTATGCCAGGCATAGCTGTGCTCTACTACACCAGTGGAAGTCTGGGATCTACATGTAAGTGTATGTCAGGCATAGCTGTGCTCTACTACACCAGTGGAAGTCTGGGATCTAACCATCAGCATGTAAGTGTATGCCAGGCATAGCTGTGCTCTACTACACCAGTGGAAGTCTGGGATCTACATGTAAGTGTATGTCAGGCATAGCTGTGCTCTACTACACCAATGGAAATCTGGGATCTACATGTAAGTGTATGCCAGGCATAGCTGTGCTCTACTACACCAGTGGAAGTCTGGGATCTAACCATCAGCATGTAAGTGTATGCCAGGCATAGCTGTGCTCTACTACACCAGTGGAAGTCTGGGATCTACATGTAAGTGTATGTCAGGCATAGCTGTGCTCTACTACACCAATGGAAGTCTGGGATCTACATGTAAGTGTATGTCAGGCATAGCTGTGCTCTACTACACCAGTGGAAGTCTGGGATCTAACATCAGCAGTAAGTGTATGTCAGGCATAGCTGTGCTCTACTACACCAGTGGAAGTCTGGGATCTACATGTAAGTGTATGTCAGGCATAGCTGTGCTCTACTACACCAGTGGAAGTCTGGGATCTACATGTAAGTGTATGCCAGGCATAGCTGTGCTCTACTACACCAGTGGAAGTCTGGGATCTAACCATCAGCATGTAAGTGTATGTCAGGCATAGCTGTGCTCTACTACACCAGTGGAAGTCTGGGATCTACATGTAAGTGTATGTCAGGCATAGCTGTGCTCTACTACACCAGTGGAAGTCTGGGATCTACATGTAAGTGTATGCCAGGCATAGCTGTGCTCTACTACACCAGTGGAAGTCTGGGATCTAACCATCAGCATGTAAGTGTATGCCAGGCATAGCTGTGCTCTACTACACCAGTGGAAGTCTGGGATCTAACCATCAGCATGTAAGTGTATGCCAGGCATAGCTGTGCTCTACTACACCAGTGGAAGTCTGGGATCTAACCATCAGCATGTAAGTGTATGCCAGGCATAGCTGTGCTCTACTACACCAGTGGAAGTCTGGGATCTAACCATCAGCATGTAAGTGTATGCCAGGCATAGCTGTGCTCTACTACACCAATGGAAGTCTGGGATCTACATGTAAGTGTATGTCAGGCATAGCTGTGCTCTACTACACCAGTGGAAGTCTGGGATCTACATGTAAGTGTATGTCAGGCATAGCTGTGCTCTACTACACCAGTGGAAGTCTGGGATCTAACCATCAGCATGTAAGTGTATGTCAGGCATAGCTGTGCTCTACTACACCAGTGGAAGTCTGGGATCTACATGTAAGTGTATGTCAGGCATAGCTGTGCTCTACTACACCAGTGGAAGTCTGGGATCTAACCATCAGCATGTAAGTGTATGCCAGGCATAGCTGTGCTCTACTACACCAGTGGAAGTCTGGGATCTACATGTAAGTGTATGTCAGGCATAGCTGTGCTCTACTACACCAGTGGAAGTCTGGGATCTACATGTAAGTGTATGCCAGGCATAGCTGTGCTCTGCTACACCAGTGGAAGTCTGGGATCTACATGTAAGTGTATGTCAGGCATAGCTGTGCTCTACTACACCAGTGGAAGTCTGGGATCTACATGTAAGTGTATGTCAGGCATAGCTGTGCTCTACTACACCAGTGGAAGTCTGGGATCTAACCATCAGCACGTAAGTGTATGTCAGGCATAGCTGTGCTCTACTACACCAGTGGAAGTCTGGGATCTAACCATCAGCACGTAAGTGTATGCCAGGCATAGCTGTGCTCTACTACACCAGTGGAAGTCTGGGATCTACATATAAGTGTATGCCAGGCATAGCTGTGCTCTACTACACCAGTGGAAGTCTGGGATCTAACCATCAGCATGCAAGTGTATGCCAGGCATAGCTGTGCTCTGCTACACCAGTGGAAGTCTGGGATCTAACCATCAGCATGTATGTGTATGCAAGGCATAGCTGTGCTGTACTACACCAGTGGAAGTCTGGGATCTAACCATCAGCATGTAAGTGTGTGTCAGGCATAGCTGTGCTCTACTACACCAGTGGAAGTCTGGGATCTACATGTAAGTGTATGTCAGGCATAGCTGTGCTCTACTACACCAGTGGAAGTCTGGGATCTACATGTAAGTGTATGCCAGGCATAGCTGTGCTCTACTACACCAGTGGAAGTCTGGGATCTAACCATCAGCATGTAAGTGTATGCCAGGCATAGCTGTGCTCTACTACACCAGTGGAAGTCTGGGATCTAACCATCAGCATGTAAGTGTATGCCAGGCATAGCTGTGCTCTACTACACCAGTGGAAGTCTGGGATCTAACCATCAGCATGTAAGTGTATGCCAGGCATAGCTGTGCTCTACTACACCAGTGGAAGTCTGGGATCTACATGTAAGTGTATGTCAGGCATAGCTGTGCTCTACTACACCAGTGGAAGTCTGGGATCTAACCATCAGCATGTAAGTGTATGCCAGGCATAGCTGTGCTCTACTACACCAGTGGAAGTCTGGGATCTACATGTAAGTGTATGTCAGGCATAGCTGTGCTCTACTACACCAATGGAAATCTGGGATCTACATGTAAGTGTATGCCAGGCATAGCTGTGCTCTACTACACCAGTGGAAGTCTGGGATCTAACCATCAGCATGTAAGTGTATGCCAGGCATAGCTGTGCTCTACTACACCAATGGATGTCTGGGATCTACATGTAAGTGTATGTTAGGCATAGCTGTGCTCTACTACACCAATGGAAGTCTGGGATCTACATGTAAGTGTATGTTAGGCATAGCTGTGCTCTACTACACCAATGGAAGTCTGGGATCTACATGTAAGTGTATGTCAGGCATAGCTGTGCTCTACTACACCAATGGAAGTCTGGGATCTACATGTAAGTGTATGCCAGGCATAGCTGTGCTCTACTACACCAGTGGAAGTCTGGGATCTAACCATCAGCATGTAAGTGTATGTCAGGCATAGCTGTGCTCTACTACACCAGTGGAAGTCTGGGATCTACATGTAAGTGTATGTCAGGCATAGCTGTGCCCTACTACACCAGTGGAAGTCTGGGATCTAACCATCAGCATGTAAGTGTATGTCAGGCATAGCTGTGCTCTACTACACCAGTGGAAGTCTGGGATCTAACCATCAGCATGTAAGTGTATGCCAGGCATAGCTGTGCTCTACTACACCAGTGGAGGTCTCAGTAAGTGTATCACATAGCTGTGCTCTACTACACCAGTGGAAGTCTGGGATCTACATCAGCATGTAAGTGTATGTCAGGCATAGCTGTGCTCTACTACACCAGTGGAAGTCTGGGATCTATGCATGTAAGTGTATGCCAGGCATAGCTGTGCTCTACTACACCAGTGGAAGTCTGGGATCTACATGTAAGTGTATGCAGGCATAGCTGTGCTCTACTACACCAGTGGAAGTCTGGGATCTAACCATCAGCATGTAAGTGTATGTCAGGCATAGCTGTGCTCTACTACACCAGTGGAAGTCTGGGATCTAACCATCAGCATGTAAGTGTATGCCAGGCATAGCTGTGCTCTACTACACCAGTGGAAGTCTGGGATCTACATGTAAGTGTATGTCAGGCATAGCTGTGCTCTACTACACCAGTGGAAGTCTGGGATCTACATGTAAGTGTATGCCAGGCATAGCTGTGCTCTACTACACCAGTGGAAGTCTGGGATCTAACCATCAGCATGTAAGTGTATGTCAGGCATAGCTGTGCTCTACTACACCAGTGGAAGTCTGGGATCTACATGTAAGTGTATGTCAGGCATAGCTGTGCTCTACTACACCAGTGGAAGTCTGGGATCTACATGTAAGTGTATGTCAGGCATAGCTGTGCTCTGCTACACCAGTGGAAGTCTGGGATCTACATGTAAGTGTATGTCAGGCATAGCTGTGCTCTACTACACCAGTGGAAGTCTGTGATCTACACGTAAGTGTATGTCAGGCATAGCTGTGCTTTGCTACACCAGTGGAAGTCTGGGATCTAACCATCAGCATGTAAGTGTATGTCAGGCATAGCTGTGCTCTGCTACACCAGTGGAAGTCTGGGATCTACATGTAAGTGTATGCCAGGCATAGCTGTGCTCTACTACACCAATGGAAGTCTGGGATCTAACCATCAGCATGTAAGTGTATGTCAGGCATAGCTGTGCTCTACTACACCAGTGGAAGTCTGGGATCTACATGTAAGTGTATGCCAGGCATAGCTGTGCTCTTCTACACCAATGGAAATCTGGGATATACATGTAAGTGTATGCCAGGCATAGCTGTGCTCTACTACACCAGTGGAAGTCTGGGATCTAGATGTAAGTGTATGTCAGGCATAGCTGTGCTCTGCTACACCAGTGGAAGTCTGGGATCTACATGTAAGTGTATGTCAGGCATAGCTGTGCTCTACTACACCAATGGAAGTCTAGGGTCTAACCAACCACATGTAAGTGTATGTCAGGCATAGCTGTGCTCTGCTACACCAGTGGAAGTCTGGGATCTAACCATCAGCATGTAAGTGTATGTCAGGCATAGCTGTGCTCTGCTACACCAGTGGAAGTCTGGGATCTACATGTAAGTGTATGCCAGGCATAGCTGTGCTCTACTACACCAATGGAAGTCTGGGATCTAGATGTAAGTGTATGTCAGGCATAGCTGTGCTGTGCTACACCAGTGGAAGTCTGGGATCT
>JABXNX010001843.1:0-11274 GCA_014843695.1 Archivesica marissinica | reverse complement strand
GGAGGACTAGGCTGCTGAAGGTAAGCCTGGTATTCTGGGTTATAGGAGTTGTTGCACCTGTGTCCGTACTAGGCTGCTGAAGGTAAGCCTGGTATTCTGAGTTATAGGAGATGTTGCACATGTGTCCGGACTAGGCTGCTGAATGTAAGCCTGGTATTCTGAGTTATAGAAGATATTGCACATGTGACATGGACTAGGCTGCAGAAGGTAAGCCTGGTATTCTGGGTTATAGAAGATATTGCACCGTTGTCTGGACTAGGCTGCTGAAGGTAAGCCTGGTATTCTGGGTTATAGAAGTTATTGCACATGTGTCCGGACTAGGCTGCTGAAGGTAAGCCTGGTATTCTGGGTTATAGAAGTTATTGCACATGTGTCCGGACTAGGCTGCTGAAGGTAAGCCTGGTATTCTGTATTATAGGAGTTGTTGCACCTGTGTCCGGACTAGGCTGCTGAAGGTAAGCCTGAAGCCTGTATTCTGGGTTATAGGGATGTTGCACCTGTGTCCGGACTAGGCTGCTGAAGGTAAGCCTGGTATTCTGGGTTATAGAAGGTATGCACCTGTGTCCGGACTAGGCTGCTGAAGGTAAGCCTGGTATTCTGGGTTATAGAGGTATTGCACCTGTGTCCGGACTAGGCTGCTGAAGGTAAGCCTGGTATTCTGGGTTATAGGGATGTTGCACCTGTGTCCGGACTAGGCTGCTGAAGGTAAGCCTGGTATTCTGGGTTATAGGAATGTTGCACCTGTGTGTCCGGACTAGGCTGCTGAAGGTATGCCTGGTATGCTGGGTTATAGGAGATGTTGCACCTGTGTGTCCGGACTAGGCTGCTGAAGGTATGCCAGGTATTCTGGGTTATAGAAGGTATTGCACATGTTTCCGGACTAGGCTGCTGAAGGTAAGCCTGGTATTCTGGGTTATAGGAGTTGTTGCACCTGTGTCCGGACTAGGCTGCTGAAGGTAAGCCTGTTATTCTGGGTTATAGGAGATGTTGCACCTGTGTATCTGGACTAGGCTGCTGAAGGTAAGCCTGGTATTCTGGGTTATAGAAGTTGTTGCACCTGTGTCCTGATTAGGCTGCTGAAGGTATGCCTGGTATTCTGGGTTATAGAAGTTCTTGCACCTGTGTCCGGATTAGGCTGCTGACGGTAAGCCTGATATTCTGGGTTATAGTAGTTGTTGTACCTGTGTCCGGACTAGGCTGCTGAAGGTAAGCCTTGTATTCTGGGTTATAGACGGTATTGCATATGTGTCCGGACTAGGCTGCTGAAGGTAAGTCTGGTATTCTGGGTTATAGAAGTTGGTTGCACCTGTTTGTCTGGGCTAGGCTGCTGAATGTAAGCCTGGTATTCTGGGTTATAGGAGTTGTTACACCTGTGTCCGGACTAGGTTGATGAAGGTAAGCCTGGTATTCTGGGTTATAGGAGTTGTTGCACCTGTGTGCGGACTAGGCTGTTGAAGGTAAGCCTGGTATTCTGGGTTATAGAAAGTATTGCACCTGTGTGCTGACTAGGCTGCTGAAGGTAAGTCTGGTATTCTGGGTTATAGAAGGTATTGCACATGTGTCCGGACTAGGCTGCTGAAGGTAAGTCTGGTATTCTGGGTTATAGAAGGTATTGCACCTGTGTCTGGACTAGGCTGCTGAAGGTAAGCCTGGTATTCTGGGTTATAGGAGATGTTGCACCTGTGTCCGGACTAGGCTGCTGAAGGTAAGCCTGGTATTCTGGGTTATAGAAGGTATTGCACATGTGTCCGGACTAGGCTGCTGACGGTAAGTCTGGTATTCTGGGCTATAGAAGGTATTGCACATGACTAGGCTGCTGAAGGTAAGTCTGGTATTCTGTGTTATAGGGGTTGTTGTACATGTATCTGGACTAGCTGCTGAAGGTAAGCCTGGTATTCTGGGTTATAGAAGGTATTGCACATGTGTCCGGACTAGGCTGCTGAAGGTAAGTCTGGTATTCTGGGTTATAGACGGTATTGCAACGGTGTCTGGACTAGACTGCTGAAGATAAGCCTGGTATTCTGGGTTATAGAAGGTATTGCACCTGTGTCCGGACTAGGCTGCTGAAGGTAAGCCTGGTATTCTGGGTTATAGAAGGTATTGCACGTGTGTCCGGACTAGGCTGCTGAAGGTAAGTCTGGTATTCTGGGTTATAGAAGGTATTGCACCGTGTCGGACTAGGCTGCCAACACAACACCCAAAAATGCCTGTATCTGGTTATAGAGTGTTGCCTGTGTCGGATAGGTGCTGAAGGTAAGCTGGTACGGGATGGAGTTGTTGCACCTGTGTCCGGAATAGGTGCTGAAGTAAGCTGGTATTCGGGTTTAGGAGATGTTGCACCTGTGTCGGACAAGGCTGCTGAAGGTAAGCCTGGTCTGGGTTATAGAAGATGTTGCACATGTGTCCGAACCAAACCACAAAAAACCCGACTAGGCTGCTGAAGGTAAGTCTCGTATTCTGTGTTATAGGGGTTGTTGCACATGTGTTCGGACTAGGCTGCTGAAGGTAAGTCTGGTATTCTGTTTTTTAGGGGTTGTTGCACATGTGTCCGGACTAGGCTGCTGAAGGTAAGTCTGGTATTCTGGGTTATAGAAGGTATTGCACATGTGTCCGGACTAGGCTGCTGAAGGTAAGTCTGGTATTCTGGGTTATAGAAGTTGTTGCACCTGTGTGTCTGCACTAGGCTGCTGAATGTAAGCCTGGTATTCTGGGTTATAAGAGTTGTTGCACCTGTGTCAGGACTAGGCTGCTGAAGGTAAGCCTGGTATTCTGGGTTAAAAGAGTTGTTGCACCTGTGTCCGGACTAGGCTGCTGAAGGTAAGTCTGGTATTCTGTGTTATAGGGGTTGTTGCACATGTGTCCGGACTAGGCTGCTGAAGGTAAGTCTGTTATTCTGTTCTATAGGGGTTGTTGCACATATGTCCGGACTAGGCTGCTGAAGGTAAGCCTGGTATTCTGGGTTATAGAAGGTATTGCACATGTGTCCGGACTAGGCTGCTGATGGTAAGTCTGGTATTCTGGGTTATAGACGGTATTGCACCGGTGTCTGGATAGGTGCTGAAGGTAAGCCTGGTCTGGGTTATAGAAGGTATTGCACCTGTGTCCGGACTAGGCTGCTGAAGGTAAGCCTGGTATTCTGGGTTATAGGAGATGTTGCACCTGTGTCCGGACTAGGCTGCTGAAGGTAAGCCTGGTATTCTGGGTTATAGGAGATGTTGCACCTGTGTTCCGGACTAGGCTGCTGAAGGTATGCATGGTATTCTGGATTATAGGAGATGTTGCACCTGTGTGTCCGGACTAGGCTGCTGAAGGTATGCCTGGTATTCTGGGTTATAGAAGGTATTGCACATGTGTCCGGACTAGGCTGCTGAAGGTAAGCCTGGTATTCTGGGCTATAGGAGTTGTTGCACCTGTTTCTGGACTAGGCTGCTGAAGGTAAGCCTGTTATTCTGGGTTATAGGAGATGTTGCACCTGTGTGTCTGGACTAGGCTGCTGAAGGTAAGCCTGGTATTCTGGGTTATAGGAGATGTTGCACCTGTGTGTCTGGACTAGGCTGCTGAAGGTAAGCCTGGTATTCTGGGTTATAGAAGATGTTGCACCGTGTGTCCGGACTAGGCTGCTGAAGGTAAGCCTGGTATTCTGGGTTATATAAGTTGTTGCACCTGTGTCCGGATTAGGCTGCTGAAGGTATGCCTGGTATTCTGGGTTATAGAAGTTGTTGCACCTGTGTCCGGATTAGGCTGCTGAAGGTAAGCCTGGTATTCTGGGTTATAGGAGTTGTTGTACCTGTGTCCGGACTAGGCTGCTGAAGGTAAGCCTGGTATTCTGGGTTATAGAAAGTATTGCACATGTGTCCGGACTAGGCTGCTGAATGTAAGTCTGGTATTCTGTGTTATAGGGGTTGTTGCACATGTGTCCGGACTAGGCTGCTGAAGGTAAGTCTGGTATTCTGTTTTATAGGGGTTGTTGCACATGTGTCCGGAATAGGCTGCTGAAGGTAAGTCTGGTATTCTGGGTTATAGAAGGTATTGCACATGTGTCCGGACTAGGCTGCTGAAGGTAAGTCTGGTATTCTGGGTTATAGAAGTTGTTGCACCTGTGTGTCTGGACTAGGCTGCTGAATGTAAGCCTGGTATTCTTGGTTATAATAGTTGTTGCACCTGTGTCCGGACTAGGCTGCTGAAGGTAAGCCTGGTATTCTGGGTTATAGGAGTTGTTGCACCTGTGTCCGGACTAGGCTGCTGAAGGTAAGTCTGGTATTCTGTGTTATAGGGGTTGTTGCACATGTGTCCGGACTAGGCTGCTGAAGGTAAGTCTGGTATTCTGTTTTATAGAGGTTGTTGCACATGTGTCCGGACTAGGCTGCTGAAGGTAAGCCTGGTATTCTGGGTTATAGAAGGTATTGCACCTGTGTCCGGACTAGGCTGCTGAAGGTAAGCCTGGATTTCTGGGTTATAGGAGATGTTGCACCTGTGTCCGTACTAGGCTGCTGAAGGTAAGCCTGGTATTCTGGGTTATAGGAGATGTTGCACCTGTGTATCCGGACTAGGCTGCTGAAGGTATGCATGGTATTCTGGATTACAGGAGATGTTGCACCTGTGTGTCCGGACTAGGCTGCTGAAGGTATGCCTGGTATTCTGGGTTATAGAAGGTATTGCACATGTGTCCGGACTAGGCTGCTGAAGGTAAGCCTGGTATTCGGGGCTATAGAAGGTATTGCACATGTGTCCGGACTAGGCTGCTGAAGGTAAGTCTGGTATTCTGGGTTATAGAAGGTATTGCACATGTATCCGGATTAGGCTGCTGAAGGTAAGTCTAGTATTCTGTGTTATAGGGGTTGTTGCACATGTGTCCGGGCTAGGCTGCTGAAGGTAAGTCTGGTATTCTGTTTTATAGGGGTTGTTGCACATGTGTCCGAACTAGGCTGCTGAAGGTAAGTCTTGTATTCTGGGTTATAGCAGATGTTGCACATGTGTCTGGACTAGGCTGCTGAAGGTAAGCCTGGTATTCTGTGTTATAGAAGTTGTTGCACCTGTGTCCGGACTAGGCTGCTGAAGGTAAGCCTGGTATTCTGGGTTATAGAAGTTGTTGCACCTGTGTCCGGACTAGGCTGCTGAAGGTAAGCCTGGTATTCTGGGTTATAGAAGGTATTGCACCTGTGTCCGGACTAGGCTGCTGAAGGTAAGCCTGGTATTCTGGGTTATAGAAGTTGTTGCACCTGTGTCCGGACTAGGCTGCTGAAGGTAAGCCTGGTATTCTGGGTTATAGAAGGTTGCACCTGTGTCCGGACTAGGCTGCTGAAGGTAAGCCTGGTATTCTGGGTTATAGGAGATGTTGCACCTGTGTCCGGACTAGGCTGCTGAAGGTAAGCCTGGTATTCTGGGTTATAGAAGGTATTGCACATGTGTCCGGACTAGGCTGCTGAAGGTAAGCCTGGTATTCTGGGTTATAGAAGGTATTGCACATGTGTCCGGACTAGGCTGCTGAAGGTAAGTCTGGTATTCTGTGTTATAGGGGTTGTTGCACATGTGTCCGGACTAGGCTGCTGAAGGTAAGCCTGGTATTCTGGGTTATAGATATTGCACATGTGTCCGGACTAGGCTGCTGAAGGTAAGCTGTATTCTGTGTTATAGGGGTTGTTGCACATGTGTCCGGACTAGGCTGCTGAAGGTAAGTCTGGTATTCTGTTTTATAGGGGTTGTTGCACATGTGTCCGGACTAGGCTGCTGAAGGTAAGCCTGGTATTCTGGTTATAGAAGTGTTGCACCTGTGTCCGGACTAGGCTGCTGAAGGTAAGCCTGGTATTCTGGGTTATAGAAGTTGTTGCACCTGTGTCCGGACTAGGCTGCTGAAGGTAAGCCTGGTATTCTGGGTTATAGAAGGTATTGCACCTGTGTCCGGACTAGGCTGCTGAAGGTAAGCCTGGTATTCTGGGTTATAGGAGTGTTGCACTGTATAGGAGTGTTGCACCTGTGTCCGGACTAGGCTGCTGAAGGTAAGCCTGGTATTCTGGGTTATAGAAGGTATTGCACTGTGTCCGGACTAGGCTGCTGAAGGTAAGCCTGGTATTCTGGGTTATAGAAGTTGTTGCACCTGTGTCCGGACTAGGCTGCTGAAGGTAAGCCTGGTATTCTGGGTTATAGAAGGTTGCACCTGTGTCCGGACTAGGCTGCTGAAGGTAAGCCTGGTATTCTGGGTTATAGGAGTTGTTGCACCTGTGTCCGGACTAGGCTGCTGAAGGTAAGCCTGGTATTCTGGGTTATAGAAGTTGTTGCACCTGTGTCCGGACTAGGCTGCTGAAGGTAAGCCTGGTATTCTGGGTTATAGAAGTTGTTGCACCTGTGTCCGGACTAGGCTGCTGAAGGTAAGCCTGGTATTCTGGGTTATAGAAGGTATTGCACCTGTGTCCGGACTAGGCTGCTGAAGGTAAGCCTGGTATTCTGGGTTATAGGAGTTGTTGCACATGTGTCCGGACTAGGCTGCTGAAGGTAAGCCTGGTATTCTGGGTTATAGAAGATGTTGCACCTGTGTGTCTGGACTAGGCTGCTGAAGGTAAGCCTGGTATTCTGGGTTATAGAAGGTATTGCACATGTGTCCGGACTAGGCTGCTGAAGGTAAGCCTGGTATTCTGGGTTATAGGAGTTGTTGCACCTGTGTCCGGACTAGGCTGCTGAAGGTAAGCCTGGTATTCTGGGTTATAAGGTATTGCACTGTGTCCGGACTAGGCTGCTGAAGGTAAGCCTGGTATTCTGGGTTATAGGGAGTTGCACCTGTGTCCGGACTAGGCTGCTGAAGGTAAGCCTGGTATTCTGGGTTATAGAATGTTGCACATGTGTCCGGACTAGGCTGCTGAAGGTAAGCCTGGTATTCTGGGCTATAGGAGTTGTTGCACCTGTTTCTGGACTAGGCTGCTGAAGGTAAGCCTGTTATTCTGGGTTATAGGAGATGTTGCACCTGTGTGTCTGGACTAGGCTGCTGAAGGTAAGCCTGGTATTCTGGGTTATAGGAGATGTTGCACCTGTGTGTCTGGACTAGGCTGCTGAAGGTAAGCCTGGTATTCTGGGTTATAGGAGATGTTGCACCTGTGTGTCCGGACTAGGCTGCTGAAGGTAAGCCTGGTATTCTGGGTTATAGAAGTTGTTGCACCTGTGTCCGGATTAGGCTGCTGAAGGTATGCCTGGTATTCTGGGTTATAGAAGTTGTTGCACCTGTGTCCGGATTAGGCTGCTGAAGGTAAGCCTGGTATTCTGGGTTATAGGAGTTGTTGTACCTGTGTCCGGACTAGGCTGCTGAAGGTAAGCCTTGTATTCTGGGTTATAGAAGGTATTGCACATGTGTCCGGACTAGGCTGCTGAAGGTAAGTCTGGTATTCTGGGTTATAGAAGTTGTTGCACCTGTGTGTCTGGACTAGGCTGCTGAATGTAAGCCTGGTATTCTGGGTTATAAGAGTTGTTGCACCTGTGTCCGGACTAGGCTGCTGAAGGTAAGCCTGGTATTCTGGGTTATAAGAGTTGTTGCACCTGTGTCCGGACTAGGCTGCTGAAGGTAAGTCTGGTATTCTGTGTTATAGAGGGTTGTTGCACATGTGTCCGGACTAGGCTGCTGAAGGTAAGTTGGTATTCTGTGTTATAGGGGTTGTTGCACATGTGTCCGGACTAGGCTGCTGAAGGTAAGCCTGGTATTCTGTTATATTTGCCTGTGTCCGGACTAGGCTGCTGAAGGTAAGTCTGGTATTCTGGGTTATAGGAGTTGTTGCACATGTGTCCGGACTAGGCTGCTGAAGGTAAGCCTGGTATTCTGGGTTATAGAAGGTATTGCACCTGTGTCCGGACTAGGCTGCTGAAGGTAAGCCTGGTATTCTGGGTTATAGAAGGTATTGCACCTGTGTCCGGACTAGGCTGCTGAAGGTAAGCCTGGTATTCTGGGTTATAGGAGATGTTGCACCTGTGTCCGGACTAGGCTGCTGAAGGTAAGCCTGGTATTCTGGGTTATAGAAGGTATTGCACCTGTGTCCGGACTAGGCTGCTGAAGGTAAGCCTGGTATTCTGGGTTATAGGAGTTGTTGCACCTGTGTCCGGACTAGGCTGCTGAAGGTAAGCCTGGTATTCTGGGTTATAGGAGTTGTTGCACCTGTGTCCGGACTAGGCTGCTGAAGGTAAGCCTGGTATTCTGGGTTATAGAAGGTATTGCACATGTGTCCGGACTAGGCTGCTGAAGGTAAGTCTGGTATTCTGGGTTATAGAAGGTATTGCACCTGTGTCTGGACTAGGCTGCTGAAGGTAAGCCTGGTATTCTGGGTTATAGAAGGTATTGCACCTGTGTCCGGACTAGGCTGCTGAAGGTAAGCCTGGTATTCTGGGTTATAGGAGATGTTGCACCTGTGTCCGGACTAGGCTGCTGAAGGTAAGCCTGGTATTCTGGGTTATAGGAGATGTTGCACCTGTGTGTCCGGACTAGGCTGCTGAAGGTATGCATGGTATTCTGGATTATAGGAGATGTTGCACCTGTGTGTCCGGACTAGGCTGCTGAAGGTATGCCTGGTATTCTGGGTTATAGAAGGTATTGCACATGTGTCCGGACTAGGCTGCTGAAGGTAAGCCTGGTATTCTGGGCTATAGGAGTTGTTGCACCTGTGTCTGGACTAGGCTGCTGAAGGTAAGCCTGTTATTCTGGGTTATAGGAGATGTTGCACCTGTGTGTCTGGACTAGGCTGCTGAAGGTAAGCCTGGTATTCTGGGTTATAGGAGATGTTGCACCTGTGTGTCTGGACTAGGCTGCTGAAGGTAAGCCTGGTATTCTGGGTTATAGGAGATGTTGCACCTGTGTGTCCGGACTAGGCTGCTGAAGGTAAGCCTGGTATTCTGGGTTATAGAAGTTGTTGCACCTGTGTCCGGACTAGGCTGCTGAAGGTAAGCCTGGTATTCTGGGTTATAGAAGTTGTTGCACCTGTGTCCGGACTAGGCTGCTGAAGGTAAGCCTGGTATTCTGGGTTATAGGAGTTGTTGCACCTGTGTCCGGACTAGGCTGCTGAAGGTAAGCCTGGTATTCTGGGTTATAGGGTGTTGCACCTGTGTCCGGACTAGGCTGCTGAAGGTAAGCCTGGTATTCTGGGTTATAGAGTTTGCACCTGTGTCCGGACTAGGCTGCTGAAGGTAAGCCTGGTATTCTGGGTTATAGAAGTTTGCACCTGTGTCCGGACTAGGCTGCTGAAGGTAAGCCTGGTATTCTGGGTTATAGGAGTTGTTGCACCTGTGTCCGGACTAGGCTGCTGAAGGTAAGCCTGGTATTCTGGGTTATAGGAGTTGTTGCACCTGTGTCCGGACTAGGCTGCTGAAGGTAAGCCTGGTATTCTGGGTTATAGGAGATGTTGCACCTGTGTCCGGACTAGGCTGCTGAAGGTAAGCCTGGTATTCTGGGTTATAGAAGGTATTGCACATGTGTCCGGACTAGGCTGCTGAAGGTAAGCCTGGTATTCTGGGTTATAGAAGGTATTGCACCTGTGTCCGGACTAGGCTGCTGAAGGTAAGCCTGGTATTCTGGGTTATAGAAGGTATTGCACCTGTGTCCGGACTAGGCTGCTGAAGGTAAGCCTGGTATTCTGGGTTATAGAAGGTGTTGCACCTGTGTCCGGACTAGGCTGCTGAAGGTAAGCCTGGTATTCTGGGTTATAGGAGTTGTTGCACATGTGTCCGGACTAGGCTGCTGAAGGTAAGCCTGGTATTCTGGGTTATAGGAGTTGTTGCACCTGTGTCCGGACTAGGCTGCTGAAGGTAAGCCTGGTATTCTGGGTTATAGGAGTTGTTGCACCTGTGTCCGGACTAGGCTGCTGAAGGTAAGCCTGGTATTCTGGGTTATAGAAGTTGTTGCACATGTGTCCGGACTAGGCTGCTGAAGGTAAGCCTGGTATTCTGGGTTATAGGGTTGTTGCACATGTGTCCGGACTAGGCTGCTGAAGGTAAGCCTGGTATTCTGGGTTATAGAAGATGTTGCACATGTGTCCGGACTAGGCTGCTGAAGGTAAGCCTGGTATTCTGGGTTATAGAAGGTGTTGCACATGTGTCCGGACTAGGCTGCTGAAGGTAAGTCTGGTATTCTGGGTTATAGGAGTTGTTGCACATGTGTCCGGACTAGGCTGCTGAAGGTAAGTCTGGTATTCTGGGTTATAGAAGGTATTGCACATGTGTCCGGACTAGGCTGCTGAAGGTAAGTCTGGTATTCTGGGTTATAGAAGGTGTTGCACCTGTGTCTGGACTAGGCTGCTGAAGGTAAGCCTGGTATTCTGGGTTATAGAAGTTGTTGCACCTGTGTCCGGACTAGGCTGCTGAAGGTAAGCCTGGTATTCTGGGTTATAGAAGTTGTTGCACCTGTGTCCGGACTAGGCTGCTGAAGGTAAGCCTGGTATTCTGGGTTATAGAAGGTATTGCACCTGTGTCCGGACTAGGCTGCTGAAGGTAAGCCTGGTATTCTGGGTTATAGGAGATGTTGCACCTGTGTCCGGACTAGGCTGCTGAAGGTAAGCCTGGTATTCTGGGTTATAGAAGGTATTGCACATGTGTCCGGACTAGGCTGCTGAAGGTAAGCCTGGTATTCTGGGTTATAGAAGTTGTTGCACCTGTGTCCGGACTAGGCTGCTGAAGGTAAGCCTGGTATTCTGGGTTATAGAAGGTATTGCACCTGTGTCCGGACTAGGCTGCTGAAGGTAAGCCTGGTATTCTGGGTTATAGGAGATGTTGCACCTGTGTCCGGACTAGGCTGCTGAAGGTAAGCCTGGTATTCTGGGTTATAGAAGGTATTGCACATGTGTCCGGACTAGGCTGCTGAAGGTAAGCCTGGTATTCTGGGTTATAGAAGTTGTTGCACCTGTGTCCGGACTAGGCTGCTGAAGGTAAGCCTGGTATTCTGGGTTATAGAAGGTATTGCACCTGTGTCCGGACTAGGCTGCTGAAGGTAAGCCTGGTATTCTGGGTTATAGGAGTTGTTGCACCTGTGTCCGGACTAGGCTGCTGAAGGTAAGCCTGGTATTCTGAGTTATAGAAGATGTTGCACCTGTGTGTCTGGACTAGGCTGCTGAATGTAAGCCTGGTATTCTGGGTTATAGAAGGTATTGCACATGTGTCCGGACTAGGCTGCTGATGGTAAGTCTGGTATTCTGGGTTATAGACGGTATTGCACCGGTGTCTGGACTAGGCTGCTGAAGGTAAGCCTGGTATTCTGGGTTATAGAAGGTATTGCACCTGTGTCCGGACTAGGCTGCTGAAGGTAAGCCTGGTATT
>JABXNX010001842.1:0-11282 GCA_014843695.1 Archivesica marissinica | reverse complement strand
TGCTGTATATGCATCAAACTGTCCGGGGAGGATAGAAGTGTAGTGAGTCAGTGCTGTATATGCATCAAACTGTCCGGGGAGGGGAGAGTGTAGTGAGTCAGTGCTGTATATGCATCAAACTGTCCGGGGAGGATAGAAGTGTAGTTAGTCAGTGCTGTATATGCATCAAACTGTCCGGGGAGGATAGAAGTGTATTGATTCAGTGCTGTATATGCATCAAACTGTCCGGGGAGGGGAGAGTGTATTGAGTCAGTGCTGTATATGCATCAAACTGTCCGGGGAGGGGAGAGTGTAGTGAGTCAGTGCTGTATATGCATCAAACTGTCCGGGGAGGATAGAAGTGTAGTTAGTCAGTGCTGTATATGCATCAAACTGTCCGGGGAGGGGAGAGTGTAGTGAGTCAGTGCTGTATATGCATCAAACTGTCCGGGGAGGATAGAAGTGTAGTTATTCAGTGCTGTATATGCATCAAACTGTCCGGGGAGGGAGACGTGTAGTGAGTCAGTGCTGTATATGCATCAAACTGTCCGGGGAGGATAGAAGTGTAGTTAGTCAGTGCTGTATATGCATCAAACTGTCCGGGGAGGATAGAAGTGTAGTGATTCAGTGCTGTATATGCATCAAACTGTCCGGGGAGGGGAGAGTGTAGTGAGTCAGTGCTGTATATGCATCAAACTGTCCGGGGAGGGGAGAGTGTATTGAGTCAGTGCTGTATATGCATCAAACTGTCCGGGGAGGATAGAAGTGTAGTTAGTCAGTGCTGTATATGCATCAAACTGTCCGGGGAGGGAGACGTGTAGTGAGTCAGTGCTGTATATGCATCAAACTGTCCGGGGAGGATAGAAGTGTAGTTAGTCAGTGCTGTATATGCATCAAACTGTCCGGGGAGGATAGAAGTGTATTGATTCAGTGCTGTATATGCATCAAACTGTCCGGGGAGGGGAGAGTGTATTGAGTCAGTGCTGTATATGCATCAAACTGTCCGGGGAGGGGAGAGTGTAGTGAGTCAGTGCTGTATATGCATCAAACTGTCCGGGGAGGATAGAAGTGTAGTGATTCAGTGCTGTATATGCATCAAACTGTCCGGGGAGGAGAGAGTGTAGTGAGTCAGTGCTGTATATGCATCAAACTGTCCGGGGAGGGAGACGTGTAGTGAGTCAGTGCTGTATATGCATCAAGCTGTCCGGGGAGAATTGAAGTGTAGTGATTCAGTGCTGTATATGCACCAAACTGTCCGGGGAGGATAGAAGTGTAGTTAGTCAGTGCTGTATATGCATCAAACTGTCCGGGGAGGATAGAAGTGTATTGATTCAGTGCTGTATATGCATCAAACTGTCCTGGGAGGGGAGAGTGTATTGAGTCAATGCTGTATATGCATCAAACTGTCCGGGGAGGGGAGAGTGTAGTGAGTCAGTGCTGTATATGCATCAAACTGTCCGGGGAGGATTGAAGTGTAGTGATTCAGTGCTGTATATGCATCAAACTGTCCGGGGAGGATAGAACTGTAGTTAGTCAGTGCTGTATATGCATCAAACTGTCCGGGGAGAATTGAAGTGTAGTGATTCAGTGCTGTATATGCATCAAACTGTCCGGGGAGGATAGAAGTGTAGTGAGTCAGTGCTGTATATGCATCAAACTGTCCGGGGAGGATAGAAGTGTATTGATTCAGTGCTGTATATGCATCAAACTGTCCGGGGAGGGGAGAGTGTATTGAGTCAGTGCTGTATATGCATCAAACTGTCCGGGGAGGATAGAGTGTATTGATTCAGTGCTGTATATGCATCAAACTGTCCGGGGAGGGAGAGTGTAGTGAGTCAGTGCTGTATATGCATCAAACTGTCCGGGAGGATAGAGTGTAGTGATTCAGTGCTGTATATGCATCAAACTGTCCGGGGAGGATAGAAGTGTAGTGATTCAGTGCTGTATATGCATCAAACTGTCCGGGGAGGGAGAGTGTAGTTAGTCAGTGCTGTATATGCATCAAACTGTCCGGGGAGTGGAGAGTGTAGTGATTCAGTGCTGTATATGCATCAAACTGTCCGGGGAGGATTGAAGTGTAGTGATTCAGTGCTGTATATGCATCAAACTGTCCGGGGAGGATAGAGTGTAGTGAGTCAGTGCTGTATATGCATCAAACTGTCCGGGGAGGATAGAAGTGTAGTTAGTCAGTGCTGTATATGCATCAAACTGTCCGGGGAGGGGAGAGTGTAGTGAGTCAGTGCTGTATATGCATCAAACTGTCCGGGGAGGATAGAAGTGTAGTGATTCAGTGCTGTATATGCATCAAACTGTCCGGGGAGGGGAGAGTGTATTGAGTCAGTGCTGTATATGCATCAAACTGTCCGGGGAGGATAGAAGTGTAGTTAGTCAGTGCTGTATATGCATCAAACTGTCCGGGGAGGGAGACGTGTAGTGAGTCAGTGCTGTATATGCATCAAGCTGTCCGGGGAGAATTGAAGTGTAGTGATTCAGTGCTGTATATGCATCAAACTGTCCGGGAGGGAGACATGTAGTTAGTCAGTGCGGTATATGCATCAAGCTGTCCGGGGAGTGGAGAGTGTAGTGATTCAGTGCTGTATATGCATCAAACTGTCCGGGGAGGATTGAAGTGTAGTGATTCAGTGCTGTATATGCATCAAACTGTCCGGGGAGGATAGAACTGTAGTTAGTCAGTGCTGTATATGCATCAAACTGTCCGGGGAGGATAGAAGTGTAGTGAGTCAGTGCTGTATATGCATCAAACTGTCCGGGGAGGATAGAGTGTATTGAGTCAGTGCTGTATATGCATCAAACTGTCCGGGGAGGGGAGAGTGTAGTGAGTCAGTGCTGTATATGCATCAAACTGTCCAGGGAGGATTGAAGTGTAGTGATTCAGTGTTGTATATGCATCAAACTGTTCGGGGAGGATAAAAGTGAATTGATTCAGTGCTGTATATGCATCAAACTGTCCGGGGAAGGGAGAGTGTAGTGAGTCAGTGCTGGATATGCATCAAACTGTCCGGGGAAGGGAGAGTGTAGTGATTCAGTGCTGTATATGCATCAAACTGTCCGGGGAGGATAGATGTGTATTGATTCAGTGCTGTATATGCACCAAACTGTCCGGGGAGGGGAGAGTGTATTGAGTCAGTGCTGTATATGCATCAAACTGTCCGGGGAGGATAGAGTGTATTGAGTCAGTGCTGTATATGCATCAAACTGTCCGGTGAGGATAGAAGTGTAGTGAGTCAGTGCTGTATATGCATCAAACTGTCCGGGAGGGAGACATGTAGTTAGTCAGTGCGGTATATGCATCAAGCTGTCCGGGGAGTGGAGAGTGTAGTGATTCAGTGCTGTATATGCATCAAACTGTCCGGGGAGGATTGAAGTGTAGTGATTCAGTGCTGTATATGCATCAAACTGTCCGGGGAGGATAGAACTGTAGTTAGTCAGTGCTGTATATATGCATCAAACTGTCCGGGGAGGATAGAAGTGTAGTGAGTCAGTGCTGTATATGCATCAAACTGTCCGGGGAGGATAGAGTGTATTGAATCAGTGCTGTATATGCATCAAACTGTCCGGGGAGGGGAGAGTGTAGTGAGTCAGTGCTGTATATGCATCAAACTGTCCAGGGAGGATTGAAGTGTAGTGATTCAGTGTTGTATATGCATCAAACTGTTCGGGGAGGATAAAAGTGAATTGATTCAGTGCTGTATATGCATCAAACTGTCCGGGGAAGGGAGAGTGTAGTGAGTCAGTGCTGGATATGCATCAAACTGTCCGGGGAAGGGAGAGTGTAGTGATTCAGTGCTGTATATGCATCAAACTGTCCGGGGAGGATAGATGTGTATTGATTCAGTGCTGTATATGCACCAAACTGTCCGGGGAGGGGAGAGTGTATTGAGTCAGTGCTGTATATGCATCAAACTGTCCGGGGAGGATAGAGTGTATTGAGTCAGTGCTGTATATGCATCAAACTGTCCGGGGAGGATAGAAGTGTAGTTAGTCAGTGCTGTATATGCATCAAACTGTCCGGGGAGGATAGAAGTGTAGTGAGTCAGTGCTGTATATGCATCAAACTGTCCGGGGAGGATAGAGTGTAGTGAGTCAGTGCTGTATATGCATCAAACTGTCCGGGGAGGGGAGAGTGTAGTGAGTCAGTGCTGTATATGCATCAAACTGTCCGGGGAGGATAGAAGTGTAGTTAGTCAGTGCTGTATATGCATCAAACTGTCCGGGGAGGGGAGAGTGTAGTGATTCAGTGCTGTATATGCATCAAACTGTCCGGGGAGGATAGAAGTGTATTGATTCAGTGCTGTATATGCATCAAACTGTCCGGGGAGGGGAGAGTGTAGTGATTCAGTGCTGTATATGCATCAAACTGTCCGGGGAGGGGAGAAGTGTATTGATTCAGTGCTGTATATGCATCAAACTGTCCGGGGAGGGGAGAGTGTAGTGATTCAGTGCTGTATATGCATCAAACTGTCCGGGGAGGGGAGAGTGTAGTGATTCAGTGCTGTATATGCATCAAACTGTCCGGGGAGGGGAGAGTGTAGTGATTCAGTGCTGTATATGCATCAAACTGTCCGGGGAGGATAGACGTGTAGTGATTCAGTGCTGTATATGCATCAAACTGTCCGGGGAGGGGAGAGTGTAGTGAGTCAGTGCTGTATATGCATCAAACTGTCCGGGGAGGATAGAAGTGTATTGATTCAGTGCTGTATATGCATCAAACTGTCCGGGGAGGGGAGAGTGTATTGAGTCAGTGCTGTATATGCATCAAACTGTCCGGGGAGGGGAGAGTGTAGTGAGTCAGTGCTGTATATGCATCAAACTGTCCGGGGAGGATTGAAGTGTAGTTAGTCAGTGCTGTATATGCATCAAACTGTCCGGGGAGGGAGACGTGTAGTGAGTCAGTGCTGTATATGCATCAAGCTGTCCGGGGAGAATTGAAGTGTAGTGATTCAGTGCTGTATATGCATCAAACTGTCCGGGGAGGATAGACGTGTAGTGATTCAGTGCTGTATATGCATCAAACTGTCCGGGGAGGGGAGAGTGTATTGATTCAGTGCTGTATATGCATCAAACTGTCCGGGGAGGATAGAAGTGTAGTTAGTCAGTGCTGTATATGCATCAAACTGTCCGGGGAGGGGAGAGTGTAGTGAGTCAGTGCTGTATATGCATCAAACTGTCCGGGGAGGATAGAAGTGTATTGATTCAGTGCTGTATATGCATCAAACTGTCCGGGGAGGATAGAAGTGTATTGATTCAGTGCTGTATATGCATCAAACTGTCCGGGGAGGGGAGAGTGTATTGAGTCAGTGCTGTATATGCATCAAACTGTCCGGGGAGGGGAGAGTGTAGTGAGTCAGTGCTGTATATGCATCAAACTGTCCGGGGAGGATTGAAGTGTAGTTAGTCAGTGCTGTATATGCATCAAACTGTCCGGGGAGGGAGACGTGTAGTGAGTCAGTGCTGTATATGCATCAAACTGTCCGGGGAGAATTGAAGTGTAGTGATTCAGTGCTGTATATGCATCAAACTGTCCGGGGAGGGAGACGTGTAGTTAGTCAGTGCTGTATATGCATCAAGCTGTCCGGGGAGTGGAGAGTGTAGTGATTCAGTGCTGTATATGCATCAAACTGTCCGGGGAGGATTGAAGTGTAGTGATTCAGTGCTGTATATGCATCAAACTGTCCGGGGAGGATAGAACGGTAGTTAGTCAGTGCTGTATATGCATCAAACTGTCCGGGGAGGGAGACGTGTAGTGATTCAGTGCTGTATATGCATCAAACTGTTCGGGGAGGATAAAAGTGAATTCAGTGCTGTATATGCATCAAACTGTCCGGGGAGGGGAGAGTGTAGTGATTCAGTGCTGTATATGCATCAAACTGTCCGGGGAGGGGAGAGTGTAGTGATTCAGTGCTGTATATGCATCAAACTGTCCGGGGAGGATAGAAGTGTATTGATTCAGTGCTGTATATGCATCAAACTGTCCGGGAGGGGAGAGTGTAGTGAGTCAGTGCTGTATATGCATCAAACTGTCCGGGGAGGGGAGAGTGTAGTGATTCAGTGCTGTATATGCATCAAACTGTCCGGGGAGGATAGAAGTGTATTGATTCAGTGCTGTATATGCATCAAACTGTCCGGGGAGGGGAGAGTGTATTGAGTCAGTGCTGTATATGCATCAAACTGTCCGGGGAGGATAGTGTATTGAGTCAGTGCTGTATATGCATCAAACTGTCCGGGGGGATAGAAGTGTAGTTAGTCAGTGCTGTATATGCATCAAACTGTCCGGGGAGGATAGAAGTGTAGTTAGTCAGTGCTGTATATGCATCAAACTGTCCGGGGAGGGGAGAGTGTAGTGATTCAGTGCTGTATATGCATCAAACTGTCCGGGGAGGAGAGAAGTGTAGTGATTCAGTGCTGTATATGCATCAAACTGTCCGGGGAGGGGAGAGTGTAGTGAGTCAGTGCTGTATATGCATCAAACTGTCCGGGGAGGATAGAAGTGTATTGATTCAGTGCTGTATATGCATCAAACTGTCCGGGGAGGGGAGAGTGTAGTGATTCAGTGCTGTATATGCACCAAACTGTCCGGGGGGGGAGAGTGTATTGAGTCAGTGCTGTATATGCATCAAACTGTCCGGGGAGGATAGAAGTGTAGTTAGTCAGTGCTGTATATGCATCAAACTGTCCGGGGAGGGAGACGTGTAGTGAGTCAGTGCTGTATATGCATCAAACTGTCCGGGGAGGATAGAAGTGTAGTTAGTCAGTGCTGTATATGCATCAAACTGTCCGGGGAGGGAGAAGTGTAGTGAGTCAGTGCTGTATATGCATCAAACTGTCCGGGGAGGATAGAGTGTAGTGAGTCAGTGCTGTATATGCATCAAACTGTCCGGGGAGGGGAGAGTGTAGTGAGTCAGTGCTGTATATGCATCAAACTGTCCGGGGAGGGGAGAGTGTATTGAGTCAGTGCTGTATATGCATCAAACTGTCCGGGGAGGATAGAAGTGTAGTTAGTCAGTGCTGTATATGCATCAAACTGTCCGGGGAGGGAGACGTGTAGTGAGTCAGTGCTGTATATGCATCAAACTGTCCGGGGAGGATAGAAGTGTAGTTAGTCAGTGCTGTATATGCATCAAACTGTCCGGGGAGGATAGAAGTGTATTGATTCAGTGCTGTATATGCATCAAACTGTCCGGGGAGGGGAGAGTGTATTGAGTCAGTGCTGTATATGCATCAAACTGTCCGGGGAGTGGAGAGTGTAGTGATTCAGTGCTGTATATGCATCAAACTGTCCGGGGAGGATAGACGTGTAGTGATTCAGTGCTGTATATGCATCAAACTGTCCGGGGAGGGGAGAGTGTAGTGAGTCAGTGCTGTATATGCATCAAACTGTCCGGGGAGGATAGAAGTGTAGTTAGTCAGTGCTGTATATGCATCAAACTGTCCGGGGAGGGGAGAGTGTAGTGAGTCAGTGCTGTATATGCATCAAACTGTCCGGGGAGGGGAGAGTGTATTGAGTCAGTGCTGTATATGCATCAAACTGTCCGGGGAGGATAGAAGTGTAGTTAGTCAGTGCTGTATATGCATCAAACTGTCCGGGGAGGGGAGAGTGTAGTGAGTCAGTGCTGTATATGCATCAAACTGTCCGGGGAGGATAGAAGTGTATTGATTCAGTGCTGTATATGCAACAAACTGTCCGGGGAGGGGAGAGTGTATTGAGTCAGTGCTGTATATGCATCAAGCTGTCCGGGGAGAATTGAAGTGTAGTGATTCAGTGCTGTATATGCATCAAACTGTCCGGGGAGGGAGACGTTTAGTTAATCAGTGCTGTATATGCATCAAGCTGTCCGAGGAGTGGAGAGTGTAGTGATTCAGTGCTGTATATGCATCAAACTGTCCGGTGAGGATTGAAGTGTAGTGATTCAGTGCTGTATATGCATCAAACTGTCCGGGGTGGATAGAAGTGTAGTTAGTCAGTGTTGTATATGCATCAAACTGTCTGGGGAGGAAAGAAGTGTATTGATGCAGTGCTGTATATGCATCGAACTGTCCGGGAAGGGGAGAGTGTAGTGAGTCAGTGCTGTATATGCACCAAACTGTCCGGGGAGGGGAGAGTGTATTGAGTCAGTGCTGTATATGCATCAATCTGTCCGGGGAGGATAGATGTGTAGTTAGTCAGTGCTGTATATGCATCAAACTGTCCGGGGAGGGAGACGTGTAGTGAGTCAGTGCTGTATATGCATCAAACTGTCCGGGGAGGATAGAAGTGTTGTTGGTCAGTGCTGTATATGCATCAAACTGTCCGTGGAGGATAGAAGTTTATTGATTCAGTGCTGTATATGCATCAAACTGTCCGGGGAGGGGAGAGTGTATTGAGTCAGTGCTGTATATGCATCAAACTGTCCGGGGAGGGGAGAGTGTAGTGATTCAGTGCTGTATATGCATCAAACTGTCCGGGGAGGGGAGAGTGTATTGAGTCAGTGCTGTATATGCATCAAACTGTCCGGGGAGGGAGAGTGTAGTGAGTCAGTGCTGTATATACATCAAGCTGTCCGGGGAGAATTGAAGTGTAGTGATTCAGTGCTGTATATGCATCAAACTGTCCGGGGAGGATTGAAGTGTAGTGATTCAGTGCTGTATATGCATCAAACTGTCCGGGGAGGAGAGAACTGTAGTTAGTCAGTGCTGTATATGCATCAAACTGTCCGGGGAGGGGAGAGTGTAGTGATTCAGTGCTGTATATGCATCAAACTGTCCGGGGAGGATAGATGTGTATTGATTCAGTGCTGTATATGCACCAAACTGTCCGGGGAGGGGAGAGTGTATTGAGTCAGTGCTGTATATGCATCAAACTGTCCGGGGAGGATAGAGTGTATTGAATCAGTGCTGTATATGCATCAAACTGTCCAGGGAGGATAGAAGTGTAGTTAGTCAGTGCTGTATATGCATCAAACTGTCCGGGGAGGATAGAAGTGTAGTGAGTCAGTGCTGTATATGCATCAAACTGTCCGGGGAGTGGAGAGTGTAGTGATTCAGTGCTGTATATGCATCAAACTGTCCGGGAGGATAGAGTGTATTGAGTCAGTGCTGTATATGCATCAAACTGTCCGGGGAGGGAGAGTGTAGTGAGTCAGTGCTGTATATGCATCAAACTGTCCGGGGAGGGGAGAGTGTAGTGATTCAGTGCTGTATATGCATCAAGCTGTCCGGGGAGGGGAGAGTGTAGTGATTCAGTGCTGTATATGCATCAAACTGTCCGGGGAGGATAGAAGTGTATTGATTCAGTGCTGTATATGCATCAAACTGTCCGGGGAGGGGAGAGTGTATTGAATCAGTGCTGTATATGCATCAAACTGTCCGGGGAGTGAGACGTGTAGTGAGTCAGTGCTGTATATGCATCAAGCTGTCCGGGGAGAATTGAAGTGTAGTGATTCAGTGCTGTATATGCATCAAACTGTCCGGGGAGGGAGACGTGTAGTTAGTCAGTGCTGTATATGCATCAAGCTGTCCGGGGAGTGGAGAGTGTAGTGATTCAGTGCTGTATATGCATCAAACTGTCCGGGGAGGATTGAAGTGTAGTGATTCAGTGCTGTATATGCATCAAACTGTCCGGGGAGGATAGAACTGTAGTTAGTCAGTGCTGTATATGCATCAAACTGTCCGGGGAGGAAGACGTGTAGTGAGTCAGTGCTGTATATGCATCAAACTGTCCGGGGAGGATAGAAGTGTATTGATTCAGTGCTGTATATGCATCAAACTGTCCGGGGAGGGGAGAGTGTAGTGAGTCAGTGCTGTATATGCATCAAACTGTCCGGGGAGGGGAGAGTGTAGTTAGTCAGTGCTGTATATGCATCAAACTGTCCGGGGAGTGAGACGTGTAGTTAGTCAGTGCTGTATATGCATCAAGCTGTCCGGGGAGTGGAGAGTGTAGTGATTCAGTGCTGTATATGCATCAAACTGTCCGGGGAGGGGAGAGTGTATTGAGTCAGTGCTGTATATGCATCAAACTGTCCGGGGAGGATAGAAGTGTAGTTAGTCAGTGATGTATATGCATCAAACTGTCCGGGGAGGGGAGAGTGTAGTGATTCAGTGCTGTATATGCATCAAACTGTCCGGGGAGGAGAGAAGTGTAGTGATTCAGTGCTGTATATGCATCAAACTGTCCGGGGAGAATTGAAGTGTAGTGATTCAGTGCTGTATATGCACCAAACTGTCCGGGGAGGGAGACGTGTAGTTAGTCAGTGCTGTATATGCATCAAGCTGTCCGGGGAGTGGAGAGTGTAGTGATTCAGTGCTGTATATGCATCAAACTGTCCGGGGAGGGGAGAGTGTATTGAGTCAGTGCTGTATATGCATCAAACTGTCCGGGGAGGATAGAAGTGTAGTTAGTCAGTGATGTATATGCATCAAACTGTCCGGGGAGGGGAGAGTGTAGTGAGTCAGTGCTGTATATGCATCAAACTGTCCGGGGAGGATAGATGTGTAGTTAGTCAGTGATGTGTATGCATCAAACTGTCCGGGGAGGGGAGAGTGTAGTGATTCAGTGCTGTATATGCATCAAACTGTCCGGGTAGGAGAGAAGTGTAGTGATTCAGTGCTGTATATGCATCAAACTGTCCGGGGAGGGGAGAGTGTATTGAGTCAGTGCTGTATATGCATCAAACTGTCCGGGGAGGATAGAAGTGTAGTTAGTCAGTGCTGTATATGCATCAAACTGTCCGGGGAGGGAGACGTGTAGTGAGTCAGTGCTGTATATGCATCAAACTGTCCGGGGAGGATAGAAGTGTAGTTAGTCAGTGCTGTATATGCATCAAACTGTCCGGGGAGGATAGAAGTGTATTGATTCAGTGCTGTATATGCATCAAACTGTCCGGGGAGGGGAGAGTGTATTGAGTCAGTGCTGTATATGCATCAAACTGTCCGGGGAGGGGAGAGTGTAGTGAGTCAGTGCTGTATATGCATCAAACTGTCCGGGGAGGATTGAAGTGTAGTTAGTCAGTGCTGTATATGCATCAATCTGTCCGGGGAGGGAGACGTGTTGTGAGTCAGTGCTGTATATGCATCAAGCTGTCCGGGGAGAATTGAAGTGTAGTGATTCAGTGCTGTATATGCATCAAACTGTCCGCGGAGGGAGACGTGTAGTTAGTCAGTGCTGTATATGCATCAAGTTGTCCGGGGAGGGGAGAGTGTATTGATGTAACAGACTGTACTTTTGGACATGTCTGTATATGAGTTACTTCCCTTGATTGATAAAATTCTATTTTTAAGTTCCCGCCAAAAGTGTCACATGACTCAGT
>JABXNX010001841.1:0-11298 GCA_014843695.1 Archivesica marissinica | reverse complement strand
GGTTGTGTTGACTTAGACGAAGGAGCGGCTGGGAACCTGTCGAGCCGGAACTGTCCACCAGACTGTATAGATGTGATGACTGAAACCCATCATTATCAAAAAAGGGTAAATTACTGTGCAGACTAGTAATAATTATATCTGCATTTATATATTAACTCGGCTCAATAATTTTATAATTTTAGCAGTCAACAATTTATTAATGTGTTTTTCTTGTTTGTAGTTTAGGGGGGTATTCAGGAAATAGTCAAGTGATTTTCATTAGTATTGTGTCATTATTAATCTACACTACTGAAGCACCTCGTTGAAAATGATATTTTTTGATGAATAAACCTGCGTCTTTTGAGTGAAATCTGGCTGGATGCGGTAAACGTTTTGTGAAATTATTATATAACATACATATATACATTTTTAAATTGTGATTTATTTGAGGAACACTTATTATATATATAAAGACTCTGGATAGGCGCTATAATTGGAACATATTTCTTTACAATTGTTGCATATAGGGCCACTTTATTGATCAGTGCGAAATCTGACGTCCTACTGAATAGAATCCCTGAACTACCATTTATATATTAGTACCTCCAAACACTTCATATCCCAGTGTTACTATTCCTGGATACTCCCAAAAAGTATATACATCTTAAGTTGTTTCTTCTGTTTTATCTGTGTTTTCTTTGCTCAACATGCTTAAGCAATGTACTTATGCAGCTTTCATAGACTTCCGTAAAGCTTACGATTTCATTAATCGTTCTAAATTATGGACACGATTAAATGATATAGGTATTTCTGGTAAAATGGTTCTAGCCATAAAGTCACTCTATTCATCTGTCGCCTCTTGTGTTAGAATTAACTCATTTAAAACAGACTGGTTTAATGTTCATTGTGGATTGAGACAAGGCTGTGTGTTATCACCTTTGTTGTTTAATTTATATATCAATGACCTAGCTGTATATCTTAAGTCCTTTGATATTGGTATTAATATAGATAATGAAAAGGTTTGCATACTCCTATATGCTGATGACATTGTTTTACTAGCTAAAGATGAATATGACTTACAAATTTTGCTAAATGCTCTGAACGATTGGTGTTGTCTTAAGGACATGTCAATTAATGCCGATAAGAGTAAGATAGTGCATTTCCGTCCAGATAGCCGGGCGAGGTGTGAGCATATATTTAAATGTGGAAATGAACAGTTATCCGTTGTTGACAGATATACATACCTCGGTGTTGTTCTTCAGGAACACCTAGATTTTAATGTTACAGCTAAGATGGTTGCTCAGAGTGCAAGTCGTGCGTTAGGATTATTGATAGCTAAATGTAAAATTTCGGGAGGGGTACCGTATAATGTATTCACCAAGCTATACGACACTGTTGTTTGGCCTGTAATTGCTTATGGTGCCTCAATATGGGGGTATAAATCCTTTCCTTGTATAAATGCTGTCCAAAACCGTGCTATGCGGTTTTATCTTGGTGTCGGCAAGTATACACCCAATGCAGCCGTTTCCGGTGAAATGGGTTGGCAACCTCCCATTGTCCGTCAATGGAAAACAGTTTCTACGTTTTGGGTACGAATTTCCAATACAAATAACTCGAGATTGAACAAACGAATTGCACTTTGGGCAAACGAGAAATCTGCTTCCTGTAAAAACTGGTTCTATTTTGTTAAGAAACATTTTACGGATATTGATTTTGCAGAATTTTGTAACTTATATGCTCCAATTTCTAAGCCTCATTGTGTCGAATGTGTGGGAAAATTTGGTATGAACAAATATATAACAGATTGGTATGCCTCTATAAATAGCATTCATGGTACTACTGGACGAGGTCGTAACAAATTAAGAACGTATTGTAAGTTTAAGCATGTATTTGAACCTGAGGAATATTGTAAAATGATTTTACCTACACGACACAGGTCGGCATTTAGTAAATTTAGATGCGGTGTTGCACCAATCCGTATAGAAACCGGAAGGTATGAGAATTTAAGATTAGACGATCGTAAATGTCCCTTTTGTAATGTGATAGAAGATGAACATCACGTTTTATTGGAATGTGCCATATATAATGATCTAAGAACTTTACTATTGCAGAAGGCAATATTAGCTGACCATAATTTCTGTAATATGACAAAACGTGATCAATTTCTATTTCTATTCAGTAATCAATCAGTGATAAGACTTTGTGCCAAAACCTGTTTTAATATACTACAGCGTCGTTACTTTTACCTTTGTAAATAATGCCCTTTTTTGTGTTAATTACTATATATCTATGATTTTTACAGACTACAAGAAGCAACTGCTAATTAGGTCATTCTCGATCTGATCCTGGGTGATAACTGATTTTGTAAAATATTTCTTAAAAGCGCACTAGTGCTTGTTTTTCGATTTAGTGTTTTATACCATTTTGTTTTATTTCGTATTTAAATATAAATTAGCAACTGTTTCTTGGCTTTAGAATGTAAATAAGCATTAACTAATAGTAGTGTGGGATTTTATAATGTGATATGTTTTGTTGCAATATGTCTCTTATAATTCTATTCAGAATGGCTATGTACTTTTAATCTGATTATTTATATTTGTGTTTGTATTACATGTATGTACATAGATGAGACTTTAATAAAGATTAAAATTACACCTATTAATAGCAAACAATTCATAAATGCAGTACAATATGGAAAGGCATGGATACATTTTCAGAGAGCATATATTGTTGTGTCCTCTTCAATTATGCTATTAATGTATTGCTAAATTAGCGTAATATATATGAGATATTAAATATATGTTCATTTCTTTTAACGAGTGTTCTTCGTTTTTAATGGACGAGTTAAATAAATTCAATAAACAATGATTTATAACATAATCTCTCATTGCAATCTGAATTGCAAACGTTTCATGAACATATGCTCCAGTTATAAGTATAGGATATCTCACGAATTGGCCCGTCTTAACGAAATATACACCGTGCGAAGCGATGTGTATATTTCGTTAAGACGGGCCAATGAGTTGATCTATCTGACTTAGACAACGTACACAAGTTGGTCGCATCTATACGATTTAGAAGCGATAAATGTGGCTTTTTCATTGGACCATGTGTGGACTGGTAATCCAGGATCGCAGGTTCGACCCTCCCCGTCTGACCCTAATAAAAATTAACTGTCTTTCAGATGGGATGTTAAACCGAGGTCTCGTGTCGATGCTTTACACCGTGCACGTAAAAGAACCAGAGGGGACTCTGGAATGGGTCTATGTCTGTATCATTGCACTATCCTCCAAAAATCTAAAATGACTAATTTCTTCAGGAGGCGTCGCTCATATGGGCAACCGGTAGCGACGATAATAAACGTAAAACACACACATTTACATAGTTATTACACTAATGAAATACGAACTATGTAATGTCGATATTACCCGTCTGTAGCGTAAATTATGTTATAAACCAACATATTAAGAGGTTATTTGTCTTATTGAATTATAGTTCACCGAACGAACATTGAAAGCAGTAAATCCCGTTGTCTTCCGGTACCAATATCGGTAATAGATTAGTCTAATACTCTGTTATTGCTTGCTTTATATACAATACAATTACAAATATAAACATTATATGAATATATGAACAAAATGATACAACTGTAATGCTATGCTTATACTTGAACACTGAGAACAAATGTGTTGTGCAACTAGTTTGTCAAACATTAGCTAGTGTAGCATAACGGGGTTATATGTTGATTATGTTAATTAATTACCTCCATAATTAGTTGTATAGCATGATACATATTCATGAGTATTGGTCCATTATCTAATAATGCTGTATACGGTCGTTATACAAGGCAATTATACATGGAACTGTATATATGTTGGCAGAGAAGCAAATACATTTGGCAGAGAAACAAGTATACTTGGCGTGGACATCGCCTACATGTAGGCCTCATCAGCATCTTAAAGGTTTTCCAAACACATGTATGCTGTCACATCAGAAATGTACTCTGATGTTTAAGCTTAAGCAGTACAATTCCAAAATATTAACATGTTATTTTCCGTACAAGCGTGTGTTTGCAGGCTGGGGATAGAGGCAGTAATCCCACAAAACAGGTTGCAGTAAACTAAAGCTGAACAGTAGAATACTCTTCAATTGAAGATCAAATTTAGCCCTAACCCTAATGCCCAGATTATTGTCAATTGTCCCAAGATTACTGCCAATTGTATATTTCGCTACTGCCTCTATCGTTAACGGTGTTTGCACCAAAACAAAATATCCGAGTCGATATATTGAGTGACAGTTATACCAAACATGTTTACTAGAACATCTGTAGCATGACTTTATGGAATACATGTCCAAGCTTGCTTCTCTATAAAAGATGAGATAAATTTAGATTTTACATTTAACATTTAATTTATAATTTGTGTAATATACCTGTAAGCAATCACATCTAGTAGGAAAATAACAATAATAGCAATAAATACATAATAATTATTATAATAATACAAAATAGACCTATGATAGGTTTCTTGTACGACACAAATGACATACTTCATTTATTATGTGCCGAGGCAGTCTATTCTTCGATATTAAATCAACGTCATCCATAGAGTACAGTGGGTTGTTTCTATCACGAAATAATAAATAAAAAATTATGCGTTCTCTACGAAATTCTCTTCTATGCACCATCATAACGTAGGTGGCCGCCATATTTAGTGTGTACATAAGTGCACCCGAGACTACTCCTAAAGTTATGCATAATTTTAAGTTATAACCTAACTACGATGGGTTTTGTGAAGCAGCGTGTTAGTGCCTTCCATCCTAAGGTTCTTCATAAGTTCAAACTTTGTCAAGTATGCTTCGTGAAATAATTTTAAGTTATAACCTACTATGATGGGTTTCGTGAAGCAGCTGTTTTGTGACTTCCATCCTAAGGTTCTCCATAAGTTCAAACGTTGTCATAAGAATGCTTCGTGAAACGGGCCCCAGACTTGTCCGTAATCTAGATCGGCCCAATGTCTTTACATTTACGTCTTGGATGTTCAACTTTCGATATTTTCGTCAGACATGAATTTGACGTTTTATATTAAAGGTGCAGAATGTATATGACATCCAAGTTGACAACCTAGCTCTTCGTTCCCCACCCGCCACCTACAGCTTATATTGCAAGTTTGGGTTTTTTATGTTCTGGGACATTCTTGAAGCGTTTTATATTGTCTAAGCTTGTTTCATCGAGTGTCACGCAGAGCTGCATCACGATACGTGTCTATATTCCAACAGAGTACATACGTTTCGATACATTTTAGTAAAACATTATTTAAAACATTCATTTATGAACTAAATCATCAATAGCACACACTCACAGATTTCCTTTTTAATTAATTAACTAAACCCAATTATGTTGTTGTAAACAATATGTCAAACAGGTGGTCTTTAGTTTATACAACTTAATGTCAGCTCGATTGCGAAACAAGTTCTTACAACATATATTAATCACTCTCGATATCTCATTCCTGATGGAATACATCGCGAGTGAGAGAGAAGAGGCATGTGGAATTTGAATAAATTGCCTAAGGGCCCAATCGTAATGGCTCCAGCTGGGCTCTTATTCCGGGCCTTTCATACCTGAATGGAACGCTCTACTACTGCGCTATCACGCCTTCATTATCGACGCACACAACCTCCGTTTTAGTTTTTAGCAAACAAATGTCTTCCACTGCGATTCTTGTCATCCTTTATTACCAAATGAAAGTCTAGTGTTTAAACATATCTCATCAACGTTTACCAATATACGACAATTGGTCAAAACCGATTTCCAATATTCACTTAATATAAGGCTTCCAACCAATATTCACACAGACAGTAGCATTCGGAATGCATCTGCTCACATTAACAAACAAACCCTCACTGCCCGATTGTGTACAGTATTAATAGAGGCAAATGTTTCTGTTGCCCGGACAGAAGCTGCGTAAGCTATAAATGGACACAGAGTGGATTCATACATGTGTATTTTTACGTTTATTTATCGTCGCTACCGGTTGCCCATATGAGCGACGCCTCCTGAAGAGATTAGTTATTTTAGATTTTGGAGGATAGTGCATGATACAGACAGAGACCCATTCCAGAATCTCGTCTGGTTCTTGTACGTGCACAGTGTAAAGCACCGACACGAGACCTCGGATTAACGTCCCAGCTGAAAGACTGTTAAGAGGTGATAAGTGTCTTAGTACTTTCTTATGTATCTCAAGGTATTAGTCTCGGTTTTGAATTTCAGTTTTTTCATTACTTCAATTTATGGCAGTTTTTAACCGTCATAGTTTAAAACCATTTCTTAATTGCGCATTAGTGCCCATAATTCCTTCAGTTTCTTAGAACTATGTATTGTAATTCATTTTTAGCTTCAATTAACGGCTGCTCCCCAGTTTTACCATGTATATAATGTTTGGATTGCATGTAATGATATCGGTACGTGTGATAACATATTCTTGTAATTCTATTTATTAAATGACTAGGTTTTAATCTTTATTAAAGTCTCATCTATGTACATACATGTAATACAAACACAAATATAAATAATCAGATTAAAAGTACATAGCCATTCTGAATAGAATTATAAGAGACATATTGCAACAAAACATATCACATTATAAAATCCCACACTACTATTAGTTAATGCTTATTTACATTCTAAAGCCAAGAAACAGTTGCTAATTTATATTTAAATACGAAATAAAACAAAATGGTATAAAACACTAAATCGAAAAACAAGCACTAGTGCGCTTTTAAGAAATATTTTACAAAATCAGTTATCACCCAGGATCAGATCGAGAATGACCTAATTAGCAGTTGCTTCTTGTAGTCTGTAAAAATCATAGATATATAGTAATTAACACAAAAAAGGGCATTATTTACAAAGGTAAAAGTAACGACGCTGTAGTATATTAAAACAGGTTTTGGCACAAAGTCTTATCACTGATTGATTACTGAATAGAAATAGAAATTGATCACGTTTTGTCATATTACAGAAATTATGGTCAGCTAATATTGCCTTCTGCAATAGTAAAGTTCTTAGATCATTATATATGGCACATTCCAATAAAACGTGATGTTCATCTTCTATCACATTACAAAAGGGACATTTACGATCGTCTAATCTTAAATTCTCATACCTTCCGGACTATGTACGTTGTCAATTTGATATGTGTTTATATGTACTGTAGTGTACATAGATGAGACTGAAATAAAGATGAAAACATAGAATGAGGTACGATTAACGCTGTCTGTATGGCTCTTAAAGATACATGTCATGGCATTGCACTTTTATGCTGTAAACTATATACTATTATACTATTATATCGTAAATACAGTATGTACAATAATGAGAACTGATGTAAATAAAGATTGCTACTACATGAACCTATTGAGACAGACCTATTTGTTCTCGCCAAATAGTTCGCTAATTAAACCCTATCGTTAATGTTTCTTTGTATTGACAAGCTGCCAAACTAGCTTCATCCTCATACCAGTCTCTGCAACTGGATTACGGTCATCAAAATATCGGATTTACTCATTGCCTCGTTCTGAACATTTCTAGATATCCGCTGTATTGGCTGTTCATGGAGAATTCTCGTTGCGTTCCATTGTGTGAGAGTTTCTTGTTGCACTGAGTGAGTAATGTTACTTCATTGCTCCCATCTTGCGCCTTGTGTTTGCTATAGCTACCTAGGTTTGAATGTTACTTCATTGCTCTACCATTGCGCCTGGTGTTTGCTATAGCTACCTGGGTTTGAATGTTACTTCATTGCTCCCCACTTGCTCCTGGTGTTTGCTATAGCTACCTGGGTTTGAATGTTACTTCATTGCTCCCCACTTGCTCCTGGTGTTTGCTATAGCTACCTAGGTTTGATTGTTACTTCATTGCTCCACCATTGCGCCTGGTGTTTGCTATAGCTACCTAGCTTTGAATGTCACTTCATTGCTCCCATCTTGCGCCTGGTGTTTGCTATAGCTACCTAGGTTTGAATGTTACTTCATTGCTCCACAATTGCGCTTGGTGTTTGCCATAGCTACCTCGGTTTGAACTCAACTCGAATTATTTCATGTTTGCGTTGAAGCTGGCTTGTGGAAGGTCGGTGGTTCTACCCGATGCTCGTCGTTGCCCTAAATATTGCTCGAAGCGGCATTCGGGATATTATCCATCTATATTACGTTATATATCCTCATGTTGTACACTAAATGTACCTGCGTGAAATAAAAGAATATGTCTGTCTGTCTATAATACAAATTAATGCTAATTATTTCCAACACATTAAGGCTAATTATTACCAACACATTAAGGCTAATTATTACCAACACATTAATGCTAATTATTACCAACAAATTAATGCTAATTATGACCAACACATTAATGATAATTATGACCAACACATTAATGCTAATTATTACCAACACATTAATACTAATTATTACCAACACATTAATGCTAATTACTACCAACATATTAATGCTAATTATTACCAACACATTAATACTAATTACTACCAACACATTAATGCTAATTATTACCAACACATTAATGCTAATTATTACCAACACATTAATGCTAATTATTACCAACACATTAATGCTAATTATTACCAACACATTAATGCTAATTATTACCAACACATTAATGCTAATTATTACCACAACACATTAATGCTAATTATTACCAACACATTAATGCTAATTATTACCAACACATTAATGCTAATTATTACCAACACATTAATGCTAATTATTACCAACAAATTAATGCTAATTATTACCAACACATCAAGAGACCCCCGAAACGAAGAGATGCGAATGTCCCGGAGTTCGAGCCTCGCTGCGTTACACGTGTACCTTACTGAGGAAATGCATCTTAATTCCACATTATCTCTTCTCTCTCCCTCGTGACGATGGATTCCATCAGAAATGAAATTTCGATAATGATTAATATAAGTTGTAAGAACTTGTTTCGCAATCGATCTAAACTAAATTTGTATAAACTAAAAAACTGCATCTACCTTTGACACAAAGCTAATATACATTATCTTTCAGAATTAACATTAACACATAATAAATGCACATATTCATTATATACTAGAGGACACAGAAAACGCACATTTCGGATAAGTGTGTTTTTACATGAAAAACAATAACTGACAGACAGACAGACAGACAGACAGACAGACAGACAGACAGACAGACAGACAGACAGACAGACAGACAGACAGACAGACAGACAGACAGACAGACAGACAGACAGACAGACAGACAGACAGACAGACAGACAGACAGACAGACAGACAGACAGACAGACAGACAGACAGACAGACAGACAGACAGACAGACAGAACAGACAGACAGACAGACAGACAGACAGACAGACAGACAGACAGACAGACAGACAGACAGACAGACAGACAGACAGACAGACAGACAGACAGACAGACAGACAGCAGACAGACAGACAGACAGACAGACCAGACAGACAGACACAGACAGACAGACAGACAGACAACAGACAGACAGACAGACAGACAGACAGACGACAGACAGACAGACAGACAGACAGACAGACAGACAGACAGACAGACAGACAACGACAGACAGACAGACAGACAGCAGACAACAGACATACAGACAGACGACAGACAGACGACAGACAGACAGACAGACAGACAGACAGACAGACAGACAGACAGACAGACAGACAGACAGACAGACAGACAGACAGACAGACAGACAGACAGACAGACAGACAGACAGACAGACAGACAGACAGACAGACAGACAGACAGACAGACAGACAGACAGACAGACAGACAGACAGACAGACAGACAGACAGACAGACAGACAGACAGACAGACAGACAGACAGACAGACAGACAGACAGACACACACACATACAGACACACACACATACAGACAGACACACACACATACAGACAGACACACACACATACAGACAGACACACACACACACATAAAGACAGACACACACACATACAGACAGACATACAGACAGACATACAGACATACAGACAGACAACAACAACAGACATACATACAGAAAGACACACAGACAGACAGACATACAGACAACATACATACAGACAGACATACATACAGACAGACATACAGACAGACATACAGACAGACAGACAACATACAGACAGACAGACAACAGACAGACAGACAGACAGACAGACAAACAACATACAGACAGACAGACAGACATACAGACAGACAGACATACAGACAGACAGACAGACCGACATACAACAGACAGACATACAGAAAGACAGACAGACAGACAGACAGACAGACAGACAGACAGACAGACAGACAGACAGACAGACAGACAGACAGACAGACAGACAGACAGACAGACAGACAGACAGACAGACACCCAGCCAGACAGAAACAGAGCAGACAGACAGACGACAGACAGACAGACAGACAGACATATACTTTTATTCTCTCAGGTACATGTGTACAACATGAGGGTATATAACAGAAACAAATATTTAGCCACTATATCAATACATAGTTTTAAACATTTTGGAATATTTTTAGAATCTCGTATAATTTCATATTCTGCAAAGTCGTAATTTAGGGTCAGGTGGAAAAAGTTAACGATGTACAACAAACCTGTAACTGATCAAATGTTAGACAATTTTGTTCTTATCTTCTTGAAGAAGATCTATGAATGACATGGTTGATATTAGGTAGTCCATCAACGTCATTATAAGTTGTTCATGTTTACATTTGATGTTGGTTGCTTTTACTTTATCTTTTGGCTAATCTTCAGTATGTTGATCTAACTTTGGAATGTTACCTTTGTCAAGTGGAACTACTTACTTTAGGCTAATCTTCAGTATGTTGATCTAACTTTGGAATGTTACCGTTGTCAAGTGGAACTACTTGCTTTTGGCTAATCTTCAGTATGTTGATCTAACTTTGGAATGTTACCTTTGTCAAGTGGAACTACATACTTTAGGTAGAGCTTGATCCGTTTGGAGAATGCTGCTCCTGTCTCTTCTGTACGTTCTATGATCATGGATGGGGTAGTCCTGTTCATTGTTCATGAATACAGCATTTTCATATATTCGCATGTATTCGTTAGCCCTGTAAATACACGAATACATATATTATTTCGTAATGCATTCGATTACAGCTACACATGTTTATATAGTTATGAGTATTTTACGATTACATTTTGGTTTAAACATATTTTATTTATCAAGATAAACATGACATATAACATCTGTACATATAACATCCATACAATACAA
>JABXNX010001840.1:0-11300 GCA_014843695.1 Archivesica marissinica | reverse complement strand
TGTTGTACATACCAGTTGTAGTAACGCCACACTGGCCGTCGATTGTGTTGTACATACCAGTTGTAGTGGCCGCTGATTGTGTTGTACATACCAGTTGTAGTAACACCACACTGGCAGCTGATTGTGTTGTACATACCAGTTGTAGTAACGCCACACTGGCAGCTGACTGTGTTGTACATACCAGTTGTAGTAACGCCACACTGGCCGCTGATTGTGTTGTACATACCAGTTGTAGTAACGCCACACTGGCCGTTGATTGTGTTGTAAATACTAGTTGTAGTAACGGCACACTGGCCGTTGATTGTGTGGTACATACCAGTTGTAGTAACGCCACACTGGCAGCTGATTGTGTTGTACATACCAGTTGTAGTAACGCCACACTGGCCGTTGATTGTGTTGTACATACCAGTTGTAGTAACGCCACACTGGCCGCTGATTGTGTTGTACATACCAGTTGTAGTAACGCCACACTGGCCGCTGATTGTGTTGTACATACCAGTTGTAGTCACGGCACACTGACCGTTGATTGTGTTGTACATACCAGTTGTAGTAACGGCACACTGGCCGCTGATTGTGTTGTACATACCTGTTGTAGTAACGCCACACTGGCCGCTGATTGTGTTGTACATACCAGTTGTAGTAACGCCACACTGGCAGCTGATTGTGTTGTACATACCAGTTGTAGTAACGGCACACTGGCCGCTGATTGTGTTGTACATACCAGTTGTAGTAACGGCACACTGGCCGCTGATTGTGTTGTACATACCAGTTGTAGTAACGCCACACTGGCCGCTGATTGTGTTGTACATACCAGTTGTAGTCACGGCACACTGGCTGCTGATTGTGTTGTACATACCAGTTGTAGTAACGCCACACTGGCAGCTGATTGTGTTGTACATACCAGTTGTAGTAACGGCACACTGGCCGCTGATTGTGTTGTACATACCAGTTGTAGTAACGGCACACTGGCCGCTGATTGTGTTGTACATACCAGTTGTAGTAACGCCACACTGGCCGCTGATTGTGTTGTACATACCAGTTGTAGTCACGGCACACTGGCTGCTGATTGTGTTGTACATACCAGTTGTAGTAACGCCACACTGGCAGCTGATTGTGTTGTACATACCAGTTGTAGTAACGGCACACTGGCCGCTGATTGTGTTGTACATACCAGTTGTAGTGGCCGCTGATCGTGTTGTACATACCAGTTGTAGTAACGCCACACTGGCAGCTGATTGTGTTGTACATACCAGTTGTAGTAACGCCACACTGGCAGCTGATTGTGTTGTACATACCAGTTGTAGTAACGGCACACTGGCCGTTGATTGTGTTGTACATACCAGTTGTAGTAACGGCACACTGGCCGTTGATTGTGTTGTACATACCAGTTGTAGTAACGGCACACTGGCAGCTGATTGTGTTGTACATACCAGTTGTAGTAACGGCACACTGGCCGTTGATTGTGTGGTACATACCAGTTGTAGTAACGTGTTGATTGTGTTGTACATACCAGTTGTAGAGGCCGCTGATTGTGTTGTACATACCAGTTGTAGTAACGCCACACTGGCCGCTGATTGTGTTGTACATACCAGTTGTAGAAACGCCACACTGGCCGCTGATTGTGTTGTACATACCAGTTGTAGTAACGCCACACTGGCTGCTGGTCGTGTTGTACATACCAGTTGTAGTAACGTGTGATTGTGTTGTACATACCAGTTGTAGTGGCCGTTGATTGTGTTGTACATACCAGTTGTAGTGACGCCACACTGGCCGCTGATTGTGTTGTACATACCAGTTGTAGAACCACACTGGCTGCTGATTGTGTTGTACATACCAGTTGTAGTAACGCCACACTGGCCGCTGATTGTGTTGTACATACCAGTTGTAGTAACGGCACACTGGCCGCTGATTGTGTTGTACATACCAGTTGTAGTAACGCCACACTGGCTGCTGGTCGTGTTGTACATACCAATTGTAGTGGCCGCTGGTCATGTTGTACATGCCAGTTGTAGTAACGTGTTGATTGTGTTGTACATACCAGTTGTAGAGGCCGCTGATTGTGTTGTACATACCAGTTGTAGTAACGCCACACTGGCCGCTGATTGTGTTGTACATACCAGTTGTAGTGGCCGCTGATTGTGTTGTACATACCAGTTGTAGTAACGCCACACTGGCCGCTGGTCGTGTTGTACATACCAGTTGTAGTGGCCGCTGGTCATGTTGTACATGCCAGTTGTAGTAACGCCACACTGGCTGCTGGTCGTGTTGTACATACCAGTTGTAGTAACGCCACACTGGCCGTTGATGGTGTTGTACATACCAGTTGTAGTGGCCGCTGATTGTGTTGTACATACCAGTTGTAGTAACGCCACACTGGCAGCTGATTGTGTTGTACATAGCAGTTGTAGTGGCCGCTGGTCGTGTTGTACATATCAGTTGTAGTAACGCCACACTGGCAGCTGATTGTGTTGTACATACCAGTTGTAGTAACGCCACACTGGCAGCTGATTGTGTTGTACATACCAGTTGTAGTAACGGCACACTGGCCGTTGATTGTGTGGTACATACCAGTTGTAGTAACGGCACACTGGCCGTTGATTGTGTTGTACATACCAGTTGTAGTAACGGCACACTGGCAGCTGATTGTGTTGTACATACCAGTTGTAGTAACGGCACACTGGCCGTTGATTGTGTGGTACATACCAGTTGTAGTAACGTGTTGATTGTGTTGTACATACAAGTTGTAGAGGCCGCTGATTGTGTTGTACATACCAGTTGTAGTAACGCCACACTGGCCGCTGATTGTGTTGTACATACCAGTTGTAGTAACGCCACACTGGCCGCTGATTGTGTTGTACATACCAGTTGTAGTAACGCCACACTGGCTGCTGATCGTGTTGTACATACCAGTTGTAGTAACGTGTTGATTGTGTTGTACATACCAGTTGTAGTGGCCGTTGATTGTGTTGTACATACCAGTTGTAGTAACGCCACACTGGCAGCTGATTGTGTTGTACATACCAGTTGTAGTGTCTGCCGATTGTGTTGTACATACCAGTTGTAGTAACGCCACACTGGCCGCTGATTGTGTTGTACATACCAGTTGTAGTGGCCGCTGATTGTGTTGTACATACCAGTTGTAGTAACGCCACACTGGCTGCTGATTGTGTTGTACATACCAGTTGTAGTAACGCCACACTGGCCGCTGTCGTGTTGTACATACCATTGTAGTGGCCGCTGGTCATGTTGTACATGCCAGTTGTAGTAACGTGATTGTGTTGTACATACCAGTTGTAGAGGCCGCTGATTGTGTTGTACATACCAGTTGTAGTAACGCCACACTGGCCGCTGATTGTGTTGTACATACCAGTTGTAGTGGCCGCTGATTGTGTTGTACATACCAGTTGTAGTAACGCCACACTGGCCGCTGATTGTGTTGTACATACCAGTTGTAGTGGCCGCTGTCATGTTGTACATCCAGTTGTAGTAACGCCACACTGGCTGCTGGTCGTGTTGTACATACCAGTTGTAGTAACGCCACACTGGCCGTTGATGGTGTTGTACATACCAGTTGTAGTGGCCGCTGATTGTGTTGTACATACCAGTTGTAGTAACGCCACACTGGCAGCTGATTGTGTTGTACATACAGTAGTCCTCGTGTTGTACATACAGTTGTAGTAACGCCACACTGGCCGCTGATTGTGTTGTACATACCAGTTGTAGTAACGCCACACTGGCAGCTGATTGTGTTGTACATACCAGTTGTAGTAACGGCACACTGGCCGTTGATTGTGTGGTACATACCAGTTGTAGTAACGGCACACTGGCCGTTGATTGTGTTGTAAATACTAGTTGTAGTAACGGCACACTGGCCGTTGATTGTGTGGTACATACTAGTTGTAGTAACGCCACACTGGCTGCTGATTGTGTTGTACATACCAGTTGTAGTAACGCCACACTGGCCGTTGATTGTGTTGTACATACCAGTTGTAGTAACGCCACACTGGCTGCTGATTGTGTGGTACATACCAGTTGTAGTAACGCCACACTGGCCGCTGATTGTGTTGTACATACCAGTTGTAGTCACGGCACACTGACCGTTGATTGTGTTGTACATACCAGTTGTAGTAACGCCACACTGGCCGCTGATTGTGTTGTACATACCTGTTGTAGTAACGCCACACTGGCTGCTGATTGTGTGGTACATACCAGTTGTAGTAACGCCACACTGGCCGTTGATTGTGTTGTACATACTAGTTGTAGTAACGGCACACTGGCCGTTGATTGTGTTGTACATACTAGTTGTAGTAACGACACACTGGCCGTTGATTGTGTGGTACATACTAGTTGTAGTAACGCCACACTGGCTGCTGATTGTGTTGTACATACCAGTTGTAGTAACGCCACACTGGCCGTTGATTGTGTTGTACATACCTGTTGTAGTAACGCCACACTGGCTGCTGATTGTGTGGTACATACCAGTTGTAGTAACGCCACACTGGCCGTTGATTGTGTTGTACATACCAGTTGTAGTAACGGCACACTGGCCGTTGATTGTGTTGTACATACCAGTTGTAGTAACGCCACACTGGCCGTTGATTGTGTTGTAAATACTAGTTGTAGTAACGGCACACTGGCCGTTGATTGTGTGGTACATACTAGTTGTAGTAACGCCACACTGGCTGCTGATTGTGTTGTACATACCAGTTGTAGTAACGCCACACTGGCCGTTGATTGTGTTGTACATACCTGTTGTAGTAACGCCACACTGGCTGCTGATTGTGTGGTACATACCAGTTGTAGTAACGCCACACTGGCCGTTGATTGTGTTGTACATACCAGTTGTAGTAACGGCACACTGGCCGTTGATTGTGTTGTACATACTAGTTGTAGTAACGCCACACTGGCCGCTGATTGTGGTGTACATACCAGTTGTGGTAACGCCACACTGGCCGTCGATTGTGTTGTACATACCAGTTGTAGTGGCTGCTGATTGTGTTGTACATACCAGTTGTAGTGGCTGCCGATTGTGTTGTACATACCAGTTGTAGTAACACCACAGTGGCAGCTGATTGTGTTGTACATACCAGTTGTAGTAACGCCACAATGGCAGCTGATTGTGTTGTACATACCAGTTGTAGTAACGGCACACTGGCAGCTGATTGTGTTGTACATACCAGTTGTAGTGTCTGCCGATTGTGTTGTACATACCAGTTGTAGTAACGGCACACTGGCCGCTGATTGTGTTGTACATACCAGTTGTAGTAACGCCACACTGGCTGCTGATTGTGTTGTACATACCAGTTGTAGTAACGCCACACTGGCCGCTGGTCGTGTTGTACATACCAGTTGTAGTGGCCGCTGGTCATGTTGTACATGCCAGTTGTAGTAACGCCACACTGGCTGCTGGTCGTGTTGTACATACCAGTTGTAGTAACGCCACACTGGCCGTTGATTGTGTTGTACATACCAGTTGTAGTGGCCGCTGATTGTGTTGTACATACCAGTTGTAGTAACGCCACACTGGCAGCTGATTGTGTTGTACATACCAGTTGTAGTAACGCCACACTGGCAGCTGATTGTGTTGTACATACCAGTTGTAGTAACGGCACACTGGCCGTTGATTGTGTTGTACATACCAGTTGTAGTAACGGCACACTGGCCGTTGATTGTGTTGTACATACCAGTTGTAGTAACGGCACACTGGCAGCTGATTGTGTTGTACATACCAGTTGTAGTAACGGCACACTGGCCGTTGATTGTGTGGTACATACCAGTTGTAGTAACGGCACACTGGCCGTTGATTGTGTTGTACATACCAGTTGTAGTAACGGCACACTGGCCGCTGATTGTGTTGTACATACCAGTTGTAGTAACGCCACACTGGCCGCTGATTGTGTTGTACATACCAGTTGTAGTAACGGCACACTGGCCGTTGATTGTGTTGTACATACCAGTTGTAGTAACGCCACACTGGCCGCTGACTGTGTTGTACATACCAGTTGTAGTAACGCCACACTGGCCGTTGATTGTGTTGTACATACCAGTTGTAGTAACGCCACACTGGCAGCTGATTGTGTTGTACATACCAGTTGTAGTAACGGCACACTGGCCGTTGATTGTGTTGTACATACCAGTTGTAGTAACGGCACACTGGCCGCTGATTGTGTTGTACATACCAGTTGTAGTAACGCCACACTGGCCGCTGATTGTGTTGTACATACCAGTTGTAGTAACGGCACACTGGCCGTTGATTGTGTTGTACATACCAGTTGTAGTAACGCCACACTGGCCGCTGATTGTGTTGTACATACCAGTTGTAGTAACGCCACACTGGCCGTTGATTGTGTTGTACATACCAGTTGTAGTAACGGCACACTGGCCGCTGATTGTGTTGTACATACCAGTTGTAGTAACGCCACACTGGCCGCTGATTGTGTTGTACATACCAGTTGTAGTCACGGCACACTGGCTGCTGATTGTGTTGTACATACCAGTTGTAGTAACGCCACACTGGCAGCTGATTGTGTTGTACATACCAGTTGTAGTAACGGCACACTGGCCGCTGATTGTGTTGTACATACCAGTTGTAGTAACGCCACACTGGCTGCTGGTCGTGTTGTACATACCAATTGTAGTGGCCGCTGGTCATGTTGTACATGCCAGTTGTAGTAACGTGTTGATTGTGTTGTACATACCAGTTGTAGAGGCCGCTGATTGTGTTGTACATACCAGTTGTAGTAACGCCACACTGGCCGCTGATTGTGTTGTACATACCAGTTGTAGTGGCCGCTGATTGTGTTGTACATACCAGTTGTAGTAACGCCACACTGGCCGCTGGTCGTGTTGTACATACCAGTTGTAGTGGCCGCTGGTCATGTTGTACATGCCAGTTGTAGTAACGCCACACTGGCTGCTGATTGTGTTGTACATACCAGTTGTAGTAACGCCACACTGGCCGTTGATTGTGTTGTACATACCAGTTGTAGTGGCCGCTGATTGTGTTGTACATACCAGTTGTAGTAACGCCACACTGGCCGCTGATTGTGTTGTACATACCAGTTGTAGTGGCCGCTGGTGTGTTGTACATATCAGTTGTAGTAACGCCACACTGGCCGCTGATTGTGTTGTACATACCAGTTGTAGTAACGCCACACTGGCAGCTGATTGTGTTGTACATACCAGTTGTAGTAACGGCACACTGGCCGTTGATTGTGTGGTACATACCAGTTGTAGTAACGGCACACTGGCCGTTGATTGTGTTGTAAATACTAGTTGTAGTAACGGCACACTGGCCGTTGATTGTGTGGTACATACTAGTTGTAGTAACGCCACACTGGCTGCTGATTGTGTTGTACATACCAGTTGTAGTAACGCCACACTGGCCGTTGATTGTGTTGTACATACATGTTGTAGTAACGCCACACTGGCTGCTGATTGTGTGGTACATACCAGTTGTAGTAACGCCACACTGGCCGCTGATTGTGTTGTACATACCAGTTGTAGTCACGGCACACTGACCGTTGATTGTGTTGTACATACCAGTTGTAGTAACGCCACACTGGCCGCTGATTGTGTTGTACATACCTGTTGTAGTAACGCCACACTGGCTGCTGATTGTGTGGTACATACCAGTTGTAGTAACGCCACACTGGCCGTTGATTGTGTTGTAAATACTAGTTGTAGTAACGGCACACTGGCCGTTGATTGTGTTGTACATACTAGTTGTAGTAACGACACACTGGCCGTTGATTGTGTGGTACATACTAGTTGTAGTAACGCCACACTGGCTGCTGATTGTGTTGTACATACCAGTTGTAGTAACGCCACACTGGCCGTTGATTGTGTTGTACATACCTGTTGTAGTAACGCCACACTGGCTGCTGATTGTGTGGTACATACCAGTTGTAGTAACGCCACACTGGCCGTTGATTGTGTTGTACATACCAGTTGTAGTAACGGCACACTGGCCGTTGATTGTGTTGTACATACCAGTTGTAGTAACGCCACACTGGCCGTTGATTGTGTTGTAAATACTAGTTGTAGTAACGGCACACTGGCCGTTGATTGTGTGGTACATACTAGTTGTAGTAACGCCACACTGGCTGCTGATTGTGTTGTACATACCAGTTGTAGTAACGCCACACTGGCCGTTGATTGTGTTGTACATACCTGTTGTAGTAACGCCACACTGGCTGCTGATTGTGTGGTACATACCAGTTGTAGTAACGCCACACTGGCCGTTGATTGTGTTGTACATACCAGTTGTAGTAACGGCACACTGGCCGTTGATTGTGTTGTACATACTAGTTGTAGTAACGCCACACTGGCCGCTGATTGTGGTGTACATACCAGTTGTGGTAACGCCACACTGGCCGTCGATTGTGTTGTACATACCAGTTGTAGTGGCTGCTGATTGTGTTGTACATACCAGTTGTAGTGGCTGCCGATTGTGTTGTACATACCAGTTGTAGTGGCTGCCGATTGTGTTTTACATAACAGTTGTAGTGTCTGCCGATTGTGTTGTACATACCAGTTGTAGTAACGCCACAATGGCAGCTGATTGTGTTGTACATACCAGTTGTAGTAACGGCACACTGGCAGCTGATTGTGTTGTACATACCAGTTGTAGTGTCTGCCGATTGTGTTGTACATACCAGTTGTAGTAACGGCACACTGGCCGCTGATTGTGTTGTACATACCAGTTGTAGTAACGCCACACTGGCTGCTGATTGTGTTGTACATACCAGTTGTAGTAACGCCACACTGGCCGCTGGTCGTGTTGTACATACCAGTTGTAGTGGCCGCTGGTCATGTTGTACATGCCAGTTGTAGTAACGCCACACTGGCTGCTGGTCGTGTTGTACATACCAGTTGTAGTAACGCCACACTGGCCGTTGATTGTGTTGTACATACCAGTTGTAGTGGCCGCTGATTGTGTTGTACATACCAGTTGTAGTAACGCCACACTGGCAGCTGATTGTGTTGTACATACCAGTTGTAGTAACGCCACACTGGCAGCTGATTGTGTTGTACATACTAGTTGTAGTAACGGCACACTGGCCGTTGATTGTGTGGTACATACCAGTTGTAGTAACGGCACACTGGCCGTTGATTGTGTTGTACATACCAGTTGTAGTAACGGCACACTGGCAGCTGATTGTGTTGTACATACCAGTTGTAGTAACGGCACACTGGCCGTTGATTGTGTGGTACATACCAGTTGTAGTAACGGCACACTGGCCGTTGATTGTGTTGTACATACCAGTTGTAGTAACGGCACACTGGCAGCTGATTGTGTTGTACATACCAGTTGTAGTAACGGCACACTGGCCGTTGATTGTGTTGTACATACCAGTTGTAGTAACGGCACACTGGCCGTTGATTGTGTTGTACATACCAGTTGTAGTAACGCCACACTGGCAGCTGATTGTGTTGTACATACCAGTTGTAGTAACGGCACACTGGCCGTTGATTGTGTTGTACATACCAGTTGTAGTAACGGCACACTGGCCGCTGATTGTGTTGTACATACCAGTTGTAGTAACGGCACACTGGCCGCTGATTGTGTTGTACATACCAGTTGTAGTAACGGCACACTGGCCGCTGATTGTGTTGTACATACCAGTTGTAGTAACGCCACACTGGCCGCTGATTGTGTTGTACATACCAGTTGTAGTCACGGCACACTGGCTGCTGATTGTGTTGTACATACCAGTTGTAGTAACGCCACACTGGCAGCTGATTGTGTTGTACATACCAGTTGTAGTAACGGCACACTGGCCGTTGATTGTGTTGTACATACCAGTTGTAGTAACGGCACACTGGCCGCTGATTGTGTTGTACATACCAGTTGTAGTAACGCCACACTGGCCGCTGATTGTGTTGTACATACCAGTTGTAGTCACGGCACACTGGCCGCTGATTGTGTTGTACATACCAGTTGTAGTAACGCCACACTGGCAGCTGATTGTGTTGTACATACCAGTTGTAGTAACGGCACACTGGCCGCTGATTGTGTTGTACATACCAGTTGTAGTAACGCCACACTGGCTGCTGGTCGTGTTGTACATACCAATTGTAGTGGCCGCTGGTCATGTTGTACATGCCAGTTGTAGTAACGTGTTGATTGTGTTGTACATACCAGTTGTAGAGGCCGCTGATTGTGTTGTACATACCAGTTGTAGTAACGCCACACTGGCCGCTGATTGTGTTGTACATACCAGTTGTAGTGGCCGCTGATTGTGTTGTACATACCAGTTGTAGTAACGCCACACTGGCCGCTGGTCGTGTTGTACATACCAGTTGTAGTGGCCGCTGGTCATGTTGTACATGCCAGTTGTAGTAACGCCACACTGGCTGCTGGTCGTGTTGTACATACCAGTTGTAGTAACGCCACACTGGCCGTTGATGGTGTTGTACATACCAGTTGTAGTGGCCGCTGATTGTGTTGTACATACCAGTTGTAGTAACGCCACACTGGCAGCTGATTGTGTTGTACATAGCAGTTGTAGTGGCCGCTGGTCGTGTTGTACATATCAGTTGTAGTAACGCCACACTGGCAGCTGATTGTGTTGTACATACCAGTTGTAGTAACGCCACACTGGCAGCTGATTGTGTTGTACATACCAGTTGTAGTAACGGCACACTGGCCGTTGATTGTGTGGTACATACCAGTTGTAGTAACGGCACACTGGCCGTTGATTGTGTTGTACATACCAGTTGTAGTAACGGCACACTGGCAGCTGATTGTGTTGTACATACCAGTTGTAGTAACGGCACACTGGCCGTTGATTGTGTGGTACATACCAGTTGTAGTAACGTGTTGATTGTGTTGTACATACCAGTTGTAGAGGCCGCTGATTGTGTTGTACATACCAGTTGTAGTAACGCCACACTGGCCGCTGATTGTGTTGTACATACCAGTTGTAGAAACGCCACACTGGCCGCTGATTGTGTTGTACATACCAGTTGTAGTAACGCCACACTGGCTGCTGGTCGTGTTGTACATACCAGTTGTAGTAACGTGTTGATTGTGTTGTACATACCAGTTGTAGTGGCCGTTGATTGTGTTGTACATACCAGTTGTAGTGACGCCACACTGGCCGCTGATTGTGTTGTACATACCAGTTGTAGTGTCTGCCGATTGTGTTGTACATACCAGTTGTAGTAACGCCACACTGGCCGCTGATTGTGTTGTACATACCAGTTGTAGTGGCCGCTGATTGTGTTGTACATACCAGTTGTAGTAACGCCACACTGGCTGCTGATTGTGTTGTACATACCAGTTGTAGTAACGC
>JABXNX010001839.1:0-11301 GCA_014843695.1 Archivesica marissinica | reverse complement strand
CACAACCTTGGCTATGTTTGACCGCCGGAGATATAGCCCAAAATGGTGCTGATGCAGGCGTAAAACCCGAACAAACCAGCGATTAATTCCTTGATTAAACAATAAGTTAAAAGCGTGGAGCCTACGCTGTGCAATCAATACAGGCGTCGTTCGCCCTGTAACCGACGTTTGAGTTCCGCACCTTCGAGTCGCGTCAGAATAACAGTGGTGGTGTCCTTAGTCAAAGACACTTAAAATCCACATTCCCTATTCTCTTTCCCTCGTGGCGATGGATTTCCCCAGGAATGATGTCTCGAGGACGATTAATCTAATGTCGTATACTTGTTTCGCAATCGAGCTAAAGTAAATGTGTACACTTTTTAATTTTACATTTTACACATAATAAAACGGTAGATACCTGTATTAATGGCATCCGGGTATCTTGCTATCCATTCGGGTACCACAATTCCTGTATACAATGACAATCCAAATATAGCCAAATTTCTTGATGATGTCAAATCCACTGAACGCAATGTAAATATTCCTACAGAACAAAGGATTCCAAATACCACAAACATGGCGCCCCCTATTGCTGGATCGGGCATTGCAGATAAAACGGCGCCAACCTTTCCAAAAACAGACAATAGTATGCACAATAATCCTGCTGATACTAGACACGATCTGCTTGCAACCTGAAAAATACGACATTTATTTTAGCTACGATGTTTGGTGGTACTGTGAATGTGTTTGTTGTAGGCTAAAACATTTAATATTGTAAATTGTTACATAGGCTTCCCACTCAAATATTCATAATTGTATTTGTATTCGTATCAAGACATTACAACGACGTGGAAGTCGTGATAGCGCAGTAGTAGTGCGTTCGCTTCATGCGCGAAAGGCCTGGAGTTCGAGTCCCACTGGAGCCGTTACGAATGTGCCCTTGGGCAAGGCATTTAACTTCCACGTAATTCTCTCCCTCGTGACGATGGATTCCATCAGGAATGAGGTATCGAGGTTGATTAATATAAGTTGTAAGAACATGTTTCGCAATCGAGCTAAGCTAAATGTGTATAAACTATTAAATATGTATAAACTACTAAATTTGAATACACTAAAACCAATACCTTACTAATACCAATGAGCGCCACGTTAGAGGTAGATGATGTGGTTCCGTGGCCGGCCCCCAGGGTGCCGGAGAGAAGGCTCCCAATGCCTTCTAGGAGAATCCCCCTATTTACCGCGTGGCGTGGTGGCGGCGGTGCTCCCGAAATATATGCTGCTGCATAATAATCACCAATCGACTCCAAAATAGAGGAAATCACAGCGGAAAGAAAGCCAACAAAAATCGTTGTATTAAAGAGTGGCGTTCCAAACTGTCCTGAAATGACGATACCGATATGTATAAAACAAGGGACGAGTAGACTACCTAAAATGACGATACCGATATGTATAAAACAAGGGACGAGTAGACTACCTAAAATGACGATACCGGTATATATAGCACAAGGGACGAGTAGACTACCTGAAATGACGATAGCAGTATGTATAAAACAAGGGACGAGTAGACTACCTGAAATGACGATACCAGTATGTATAGAACAAGGGACGAATAGACTACCTGAAATGACGATAGCCGTATGTATAGAACAAGGGACGAGTAGACTACCTGAAATGACGATAGCAGTATGTATAGAACAAGGGACGAGTAGACTACCTGAAATGACGATAGCCGTAGGTATAGAACAAGGGACGAGTAGACTACCTGAAATGACGATAGCATTATGTATAGAACAAGGGACGAGTAGACTACCTGAAATGACGATACCGGTATATATAGAACAAGGGACGAGTAGACTATCTGAAATGACGATAGCAGTATGTATAGAACAAGGGACGAGTAGACTACCTGAAATGACGATAGCGGTATGTATAGAACAACGGACGAATATACTACCTGAAATGACGATACCGGTATGTATAAAACATGGAACTAGTAGACTACCTGGAATGACGATAGCAGTATGTATAGAACAAGGGACGAGTAGACTACCTGAAATGACGATACCGGTATATATAGAACAAGGGACGAGTAGACTACCTGATATTACGATAGCCGTAGGTATAGAACAAGTGACGAGTAGACTACCTGAAATGACGATAACGGTATGTATAGAACAAGGGACGAGTAGACTACCTGAAATGACGATAGCGGTATGTATAGAACAACGGACGAGTAGACTACCTGAAATGACGATAACGGTATGTATAGAACAAGGGACGAGTAGACTACCTGAAATGACGATAGCGGTATGTATAGAACAACGGACGAGTAGACTACCTGAAATGACGATACCGGTATGTATAAAACATGGAACTAGTAGACTACCTGGAATGACGATAGCAGTATGTATAGAACAAGGGACGAGTAGACTACCTGAAATGACGATACCGGTATATATAGAACAAGGGACGAGTAGACTACCTGGATTTATTGACGATAGCAGTATGTATAGAACAAGGGACGAGTAGACTAACTGAAATGACGATAGCAGTATTTATAGAACAAGGGACGAGTAGACTACCTGAATTGACGATACCAGTATGCATAAAACAAGGGACGAGTAGACTACCTGGAATGACGATAGCAGTATGTATAGAACAAGGGACGAGAAGACTACCTGAAATGACGATAGCGGTAGGCATAGAACAAGGGACGAGTAGACTATCTGAAATGACGATAGCGGTATGAATAGAACAAGGGACGAGTAGACTACCTGAAATGACAATACCAATATGTATAGAACAAGGGACGAGAAGACTACCTGAATTGACGATAGCATTATGTATAGCACAAGGGACGAGTAGTCTATCTGAATTGACGATAGCAGTATGCATAAAACAAGGGACGAGTAGACTACCTGAATTGACGATAGCATTATGTATAAAACAAGGGACGAGTAGACTACCTGAAATGACGATAGCGGTATGTATAGAACAACGGACGAATATACTACCTGAAATGACGATACCGGTATGTATAAAACATGGAACTAGTAGACTACCTGGAATGACGATAGCAGTATGTATAGAACAAGGGACGAGTAGACTACCTGAAATGACGATACCGGTATATATAGAACAAGGGACGAGTAGACTACCTGATATTACGATAGCCGTAGGTATAGAACAAGTGACGAGTAGACTACCTGAAATGACGATAACGGTATGTATAGAACAAGGGACGAGTAGACTACCTGAAATGACGATAGCGGTATGTATAGAACAACGGACGAGTAGACTACCTGAAATGACGATACCGGTATGTATAAAACATGGAACTAGTAGACTACCTGGAATGACGATAGCAGTATGTATAGAACAAGGGACGAGTAGACTACCTGAAATGACGATACCGGTATATATAGAACAAGGGACGAGTAGACTACCTGATATTACGATAGCCGTAGGTATAGAACAAGTGACGAGTAGACTACCTGAAATGACGATAACGGTATGTATAGAACAAGGGACGAGTAGACTACCTGAAATGACGATAGCGGTATGTATAGAACAACGGACGAGTAGACTACCTGAAATGACGATACCGGTATGTATAAAACAGGAACAGTAGACTACCTGGAATGACGATAGCAGTATGTATAGAACAAGGGACGAGTAGACTACCTGAAATGACGATACCGGTATGCATAGAACAAGGGACGAGTAGACTACCTGATATGACGATAGCAGTATGTATAGAACAAGGGACGAGTAGACTACCTGAAATGACGATAGCAGTATGTATAGAACAAGGGACGAGTAGACTACCTGAAATGACGATAGCAGTATGTATAGAACAAGGGACGAGTAGACTACCTGAAACGAACGAATAAACAAGGACGAGTAGACACAAACAACAAAAAAAAACAAAAAAAAAGACACCATGACGATAGCGGTATGCATAGAACAAGGGACGAGTAGACTACCTGAAATGACGATAGCAGTATGCATAAAACAAGGGACGAGTAGACTACCTGAAATGACGATAGCAGTATGTATAAAACAAGGGACGAGTAGACTACCTGAATTGACGATAGCAGTATGTATAAAACAAGGGACGAGTAGACTACCTGAATTGACGATAGCAGTATGTATAAAACAAGGGACGAGTAGACTACCTGAATTGACGATAGCAGTATGTATAAAACAAGGGACGAGTAGACTACCTGAATTGACGATAGCAGTATGTATAAAACAAGGGACGAGTAGACTACCTGAATTGACGATAGCAGTATGTATAAAACAAGGGACGAGTAGACTACCTGAAATGACGATAGCAGTATGCATAAAACAAGGGACGAGTAGACTACCTGAAATGACGATAGGGACAGCAGTATGCATAAACAAGCGACGAGTAGACTACCTGAATTGACGATAGCAGTATGTATAAAACAAGGGACGACTAGAATACCTGAATTGACGATAGCAGTATGTATAAAACAAGGGACGAGTAGACTTCCTGAATTGACGATAGCAGTATGTATAAAACAAGGGACGAGTAGACTACCTGAAATGACGATAGCAGTATGTATAAAACAAGGGACGAGTAGACTACCTGAATTGACGATAGCAGTATGTATAAACCAAGGGACGAGTAGACTACCTGAAATGACGATAGCGGTATGCATAGAACAAGGGACGAGTAGACTACCTGAAATGAGGACAGCAGTATGCATTAAACAAGCGACGAGTAGACTACCTGAATTGACGATAGCAGTATGTATAAAACAAGGGACGACTAGAATACCTGAATTGACGATAGCAGTATGTATAAAACAAGGGACGAGTAGACTTCCTGAATTGATGATAGCAGTATGTATAAAACAAGGGACGAGTAGACTACCTGAATTGACGATAGCAGTATGTATAAAACAAGGGACGAGTAGACTACCTGAATTGATGATAGCAGTATGTATCAAACAAGGGACGAGTACACTACCTGAATTGACGATAGCAGTATGAATAGAACAAGGGACGAGTAGACTACCTGAAATGACGATAGCAGTATGTATAGAACAAGGGACGAGTAGATTACCTTAATTGACGATAGCAGTATACATATAGCAAGGGACGAGTAGACTACCTGAATTGACGATAGCGGTATGTATAGAACAAGGGACGAGTAGACTACCTGAATTGACGATAGCGGTATGTATAGAACAAGGGACGAGTAGACTACCTGAATTGACGATAGCGGTATGTATAGAACAAGGGACGAGTAGACTATCTGAATTGACGATAGCGGTATGTATAAAACAAGGGACGAGTAGACTACCTGACATGACGATAGCGGTATGCATAGATCAAGGGACGAGTAGACTACCTGAAATGACGATAGCGGTAAGTATAGAACAAGGGACGAGTAGACTACCTGGAATGACGATAACAGTATGTATAAAACAAGGGACGAGTAGACTACCTGAAATGACGATAGCGGTATGTATAGAACAACGGACGAGTAGACTACCTGAAATGACGATATCAGTATGTATAGAACAAGGGACCAGTAGACTACCTGAATTGACGATAGCAGTATGTATAAAACAAGGGACGAGTAGACTACCTGAATTGACGATAGCAGTATGTATAAAACAAGGAACGAGTAGACAACCTGAATTGACGATAGCAGTATGTATAAAACAAGGGACGAGTAGACTACCTGAATTGACAATAGCGGTATGTATAAAACAAGGGACGAGTAGACTATCTGAATTGACGATAGCGGTATGTATAAAAAAACAAGGGACGAATAGACTACCTGAATTGACGATATCAGTATGCATAAAACAAGGGTCGAGTAGACTACCTGACATGACGATAGCGGTTTGCATAGAACAAGGGACGAGTAGTCTAACTGAAATGACGATAGCGGTATGTATAGAACAAGGGACGAGTAGACTACCTGGAATGACGATAGCAGTATGTATAAAATAAGGGACGAGTAGACTACCTGAAATGACGATAGCGGTATGTATAGAACAACGGACGAGTAGACTACCTGAAATGACGATATCAGTATGTATAGAACAAGGGACGAGTAGACTACCTGAATTGACGATAGCAGTATGTATAAAACAAGGGACGAGTAGACTACCTGAATTGACGATAGCAGTATGTATAAAACAAGGGACGAGTAGACTACCTGAAATGACGATAGCGGTATGCATAGAGCAAGGGACTAGTAGACTACCTGAAATGACGATATCAGTATGCATATAACAAGGGACGAGTAGACTACCTGAATTGACGATAGCAGTATGTATAAAACAATTGACGAGTAGACTACCTGAATTGACCATAGCAGTATGTATAAAACAAGGGACGAGTATACTACCTGAAATGACGATAGCAGTATGTATAAAACAAGGGACGACTAGACTACCTAAATTGACGATAGCGGTATGTATAAAACAAGGGACGAATAGACTAACTGAATTGACGATATCAGTATGCATAAAACAAGGGATGAGTAGACTACCTGAATTGACGATATCAGTATGTATAAAACAAGGGACGAATAGACTACCTGAATTGACGATATCAGTATGCATAAAACAAGGGACGAGTAGACTACCTGATATGACGACAGCGGTTTGCATAGAACAAGGGACGAGTAGACTACCTGGAATGACGATAGCAGTATGTATAAAATAAGGGACGAGTAGACTACCTGAAATGACGATAGCGGTATGTATAGAACAACGGACGAGTAGACTACCTGAAATGACGATATCAGTATGTATAGAACAAGGGACGAGTAGACTACCTGAATTGACTATAGCAGTATGTATAAAACAAGGGACGAGTATACTACCTGAATTGAGGATAGCAGTATGTATAAAACAAGGGACGAGTAGACTACCTGAATTGACGATAGCAGTATGTATAAAACAAGGAACGAGTAGACTACCTGAAATGACGATAGCGGTATGCATAGAACAAGGGACGAGTAGACTACCTGAAATGACGATATCAGTATGTATAGAACAAGGGACGAGTAGACTACCTGAATTGACGATATCAGTATGTATAAAACAAGGGACGAATAGACTACCTGCATTGACGATATCAGTATGCATAAAAAAAGGACGAGTAGACTACCTGAATTGACGATAGCGGTATGTATAAAATAAGGGACGAGTAGACTACCTGATATGACGACAGCGGTTTGCATAGAACAAGGGACGAGTAGACTACCTGAAATGACGACAGCGGTATGTATAAAACAAGGGACGAGTAGACTACCTGAATTGACGATAGCGGTATGTATAGAACATCAGACGAGTAGACTACCTGAAATGACGATATCAGTATGTTTAGAACAAGGGACGAGTAGACTACCTGAATTGACGATAACAGTATGTATAAAACAAGGGACGAGTAGACTACCTGAATTGAAGATAGCAGTATGCATAAAACAAGGGACGAGTAGACTACCTGAATTGAAGATAGCGGTATGTATAGAACAAGGGACGAGTAGACTACCTGAATTGACGATAGCGGTATGTATAAAACAAGGGACGAATAGACTACCTGAATTGACGATATCAGTATGCATAAAACAAGGGTCGAGTAGACTACCTGAAATGACGATAGCGGTATGTATAGAACAACGGACGAGTAGACTACCTGAAATGACGATATCAGTATGTATAGAACAAGGGACGAGTAGACTACCTGAATTGATGATAGCAGTATGTATAAAACAAGGGACGAATAGACTACCTGAATTGACGATAGCAGTATGTATAAAACAAGGGACGAGTAGACTACCTGAAATGACGATAGCGGTATGCATAGAACAAGGGACTAGTAGATCACCTGAAATGACGATATCAGTATGCATAAAACAAGTGACGAGTATACTACCTGAAATGACGATAGCAGTATGTATAAAACAAGGGACGAGTAGACTACCTGAATTGACGTTAGCGGTATGTATAAAACAAGGGACGAATAGACTACCTGAATTGACGATATCAGTATGCATAAAACAAGGGATGAGTAGACTACCTGAATTGACGATATCAGTATGTATAAAACAAGGGACGAATAGACTACCTGAATTGACGATATCAGTATGCATAAAACAAGGGACGAGTAGACTACCTGAATTGAGGATAGCGGTATGTATAAAACAAGGGACGAGTAGACTACCTGATATGACGACAGCGGTTTGCATAGAACAAGGGACGAGTAGACTACCTGAATTGACGATATCAGTATGCATAAAACAAGGGACGAGTAGACTACCTGAATTGACGATAGCGGTATGTATAAAACAATGGTCGAGTAGACTACCTGACATGACGATAGCGGTTTGCATAGAACAAGGGACGAGTAGACTACCTGAATTGACGATATCAGTATGTATAAAATAAGGGACGAGTAGACTACCTGAAATGACGATAGCGGTATGTATAGAACAACGGACGAGTAGACTACCTGAAATGACGACATCAGTATGTATAGAACAAGGGACGAGTAGACTACCTGAATTGACGATAGCAGTATGTATAAAACAAGGGACGAGTAGACTACCTGAATTGACGATAGCAGTATGTATAAAACAAGGGACGAGTAGACTACCTGAATTCACGATAGCAGTATGTATAAAACAAGGAACGAGTAGACTACCTGAAATGACGATAGCGGTATGCATAGAACAAGGGACGAGTAGACTACCTGAAATGACGATATCAGTATGTATAGAACAAGGGACGAGTAGACTACCTGAATTGACGATAGCAGTATGAATAAAACAAGTGACGAGTAGATTACCTGAATTGACGATATCAGTATGTATCAACAAACAAGGGACGAATAGATTACCTGAATTGACGCCCCGAGATCAGCTATGCATAAAACAAGGACGAGTAGGACTACCTGAATTGACGCGACTAGCATCTATGTATAAGCAAGGGACGAGTAGGACTACCTGATAATGACGATAGCCGGGTCTATTCATAGAACAAGGGCGAATTCGATACCTGAATGACCCCGACCTCATATATATAGAAACAAGGGCACCACGACGAGACTACGAATTGACGATACGCAGTATGATAAACAACGGGGGACGAGGTTCAGACTCCAATGGAGTGAACGCTCCCAGTATGCACAAAAACATCAAGGGACGAGTAGACTACCTGAAATGACGATAGCAGTATGTATAAAACAAGGGACGAGTAGACTACCTGAAATGACGATAGCAGTATGTATAAAACAAGGGACGAGTAGACTACCTGAATTGACGATATCAGTATGCATAAAATAAAGGACGAGTAGACTACCTGAATTGATGATAGCGGTATGTATAAAATAATGGTCGAGTAGACTACCTGACATGACGATAGCGGTTTGCATAGAACAAGGGACGAGTAGACTACCTGGAATGACGATAGCAGTATGTATAATATAAGGGACGAGTAGACTACCTGAAATGACGATAGCGGTATGTACAGAACAACGGACGAGTAGACTACCTGAAATGACGAGATCAGTATGTATAGAACAAGGGACGAGTAGACTACCTGAATTGACTATAGCAGTATGTATAAAACAAGGGACGAGTAGACTACCTGAATTGACGATAGCAGTATGTATAAAACAAGAGACGAGTAGATTATCTGAATTTACGATAGCAGTATGTATAAAACAAGGGACGAGTAGACTACCTGAATTGACGATAGCAGTATGTATAAAACAAGGGACGAGTAGTCTACCTGAAATGACGATAGCGGTATTCATAGAACAAGGGACGAGTAGACTACCTGAAATGACGTTATCAGTATATATAGAACAAGGGACGAGTAGACTACCTGAATTGACGATAGCAGTATGTATAAAATATGGGACGAGTAGACTACCTGAAATGACGATAGCGGTATGCATAGAACAAGGGACGAGTAGACTACCTGAAATGACGATAGCAGTATGCATAATACAAGCGACGAGTAGACTACCTGAATTGACGATAGCAGTATGTATAAAACAAGCGACGAGTAGACTACCTGAATTAACGATAGCAGTATGAATAAAACAAGGGACGAGTAGACTACCTGAATTGATGATAGCAGTATGCATAAAACAAGGGACGAGTAGACTACCTGAATTGACGATAGCAGTATGTATAAAACAAGGGACGAGAGTAGACTACCTTAATTGACGATATCAGTATGCATAGAACAAGGGACGAGTAGACTACCTGAATTGAAGATAGCAGTATGAATAGAACAAGGGACGAGTAGACTACCTGAATTGATGATAGCAGTATTCATAAAACAAGGGACGAGTAGACTACCTGAATTGACGATATCAGTATGCATAGAACAAGGGACGAGTAGACTACCTGAATTGACGATAGCGGTATGTATAGAACAAGGGACGAGTAGACTACCTGAATTGACGATAGCGGTATGTATAGAAAAAGGGACGAGTAGACTACCTGAATTGACCATAGCGGTATGTATAAAACAAGGGACGAATAGACTACTTGAATTGACGATAGCGGTATGTATCAAACAAGGGACGAGTAGACTACCTGAATTGACGATAGCGGTATGTATAAAACAAGGGACGAGTAGATTACCTGAATTGACGATAGCGGTATGTATAAAACAAGGGACGAATAGACTACTTGAATTGACGATATCAGTATGCATAAAAGAAGGGATGAGTAGACTACCTGAATTGACGATAGCGGTATGTATAAAACAAGGGACAAGTATTCTACCTGACATGATAATAGCGGTTTGCATAGAACAAGGGACGAGTAGACTACCTGAAATGACGATAGCGGTATGTATAGAACAAGGGACGTGTAGACTACCTGGAATGACGATAGCAGTATGTATAAAATAAGGGACGAGTAGACTACCTGAAATGACGATAGCGGTATGTATAGAACAACAGACGAGTAGACTACCTGAAATGACGATATCAGTATGCATAGAACAAGGGACGAGTAGACTACCTGAATTGACGATAGCAGTATGTATAAAACAAGAGACGAGTAGACTACCTGAATTGACGATAGCAGTATGTATAAAACAAGGGACGAGTAGACTACCTGAAATGACGATAGCGGTATTCATAGATCAAGGGACGAGTTGACAACTTGAAATGACGATATCAGTATATATAGAACAAGGGACGAGTAGACTACCTGAAATGACGATAGCGGTATGCATAAAACAAGCGACGAGTAGACTACCTGAATTGACGATAGCAGTATGTATAAAACAAGCGACGAGTAGACTA
>JABXNX010001838.1:0-11312 GCA_014843695.1 Archivesica marissinica | reverse complement strand
TGGCGTGTTGTCGATCGGCGGTGATATACACTCTGTGGTGTGTTGTCGATCGGTCGTGATATACACTCTGTGGCGTGTTGTCGATCGGTCGTGATATACACTCTGTGGCGTGTTGTCGATCGGTCGTGATATACACTATGTGGTGTGTTCTCGATCAGCTGTGATAAACACTCTGTGGCGTGTTGTCGATCGGTCGTGATATACACTCTGTGGCGTGTTGTCGATCGGTCGTGATATACACTCTGTGGCGTGTTGTCGATCGGTCGTGATAGACACTCTGTGGCGTGTTGTCGATCGGCGGTGATAGACACTCTGTGGCGTGTTGTCGATCTGTCGTGATATACACTCTGTGGCGTGTTGTCGATCGGCGGTGATAGACACTCTGTGGCGTGTTGAAGATCGGCCGTGATAGACACTCTGTGGCGTGTTGTCGATCGGCTGTGATATACACTCTGTGGCGTGTTGTCGATCGGTCGTGATATACACTATGTGGCGTGTTGTCGATCGGCGGTGATAGACACTCTGTGGCGTGTTGTCGATCGGTCGTGATATACACTCTGTAGCGTGTTGTCGATCGGTCGTGATATACACTCTGTGGCGTGTTGTCGATCGGTCGTGATATACACTCTGTGGCGTGTTGTCGATCGGCCGTGATATACACTCTGTGACGTGTTGTCGATCGGCTGTGATATACACTCTGTGGTGTGTTGTCGATCGGCTGGTATATACACTCTGTGGCGTGTTGTCGATCGGCGGTGATAGACACTCTGTGGCGTGTTGTCGATCGGCCGTGATATACACTCTGTGGCGTGGTGTCGATCGGCGGTGATAGACACTCTGTGGTGTGTTGTCGATCGGCTGTGTTATACACTCTGTGGCGTGTTGTCGATCGGTCGTGGTAGACACTATGTGGTCTGTTGTCGATCGGCTGTGATATACACTCTGTGGTGTGTTGTCGATCGGTCGTGATAGACACTCTGTGGCGTGTTGTCGATCGGTCGTGATATACTCTCTGTGGCGTGTTGTCGATCGGTCGTGATATACACTATGTGGTGTGTTCTCGATCGGCTGTGATAGACACTCTGTGGCGTGTTGTCGATCGGTCGTGATATACACTCTGTGGCGTGTTGTCGATCGGTCGTGATATACACTCTATGGCGTGTTGTCGATCGGTAGTGATAGACACTCTGTGGCGTGTTGTCGATCGGCGGTGATAGACAATCTGTGGCGTGTTGTCGATCTGTCGTGATATACACTCTGTGGCTTGTTGTCGATGGGCGGTGATAGACACTCTGTGGCGTGTTGACGATCGGCTGTGAGAGACACTCTGTGGTGTGTTGTCGATCGGTCGTGATATCACTATGTGGCGTGTTGTCGATCGGCGGTGATATACACTCTGTGGCCTGTTGTCGATCGGTCGTGATATACCTATGTGGGGTGTTGTCGATCGGTCGTGATATACACTCTGTGGCGTGTTGTCGATCGGTCGTGATATACACTATGTGGCGTGTTGTCGATCGGCAGTGATATACACTCTGTGGTGTGTTGTCGATCGGCTGTGATATACACTCTGTGGCGTGTTGTCGATCGGTCGTGATATACACTCTGTGGCGTGTTGTCGATCGGTCGTGATAGACACTCTGTGGCGTGTTGTCGATCGGCGGTGATATACACTCTGTGGCGTGTTGTCGATCGGCTGTGATATACACTCTGTGGCGTGTTGTCGATCGGTCGTGATATACACTCTGTGGCGTGTTGTCGATCGGTCGTGATAGACACTCTGTGGCGTGTTGTCGATCGGCGGTGATAGACACTCTGTGGCGTGTTGTCGATCGGCTGTGATATACACTCTGTGGCGTGTTGTCGATCGGTCGTGATATACACTATGTGGCGTGTTGTCGATCGGCGGTGATAGACACTCTGTGGCGTGTTGTCGATCGGTCGTGATATACACTCTGTGGCGTGTTGTCGATCGGTCGTGATAGACACTCTGTGGCGTGTTGTCGATCGGTCGTGATAGACACTCTGTGGCGTGTTGTCGATCGGCAGTGATATACACTCTGTGGGTGTTGTCGATCGGCTGTGATATACACTCTGTGGCGTGTTGTCGATCGGTCGTGATATACACTCTGTGGCGTGTTGTCGATCGGTCGTGATCGATACTCTGTGGTGTGTTGTCGATCGGCAGTGATATACACTCTGTGGTGTGTTGTCGATCGGCTGTGTTATACACTCTGTGGCGTGTTGTCGATCGGTCGTGATATACACTCTGTGGCGTGTTGTCGATCGGTCGTGATAGACACTCTGTGGCGTGTTGTCGATCTGCGGTGATAGACACTCTGTGGCGTGTTGTCGATCGGTCGTGATATACACTATGTGGTGTGTTGTCGATCGGTCGTGATAGACACTATGTGGCGTGTTGTCGATCGGCGGTGATAGACACTATGTGGCGTGTTGTCGATCGGCGGTGATATACACTCTGTGGCGTGTTGTCGATCGGTCGTGATAGACACTCTGTGGCGTGTGTCGAGGGTGATAGACACTCTGTGGCGTGTTGTCGATCGGCGGTGATAGACACTCTGTGGCGTGTTGTCGATCGGTGTGATATACACTCTGTGTGTTGTCGATCGGTCGTGATATACACTCTGTGGCGTGTTGTCGATCGGTCGTGATATACACTCTGTGGCGTGTTGTCGATCGGTCGTGATATACACTCTGTGGTGTGTTGTCGATCGGCTGTGATAAACACTCTGTGGCGTGTTGTCGATCGGTCGTGATATACACTCTGTGGCGTGTTGTCGATCGGTCGTGATATACACTCTGTGGCGTGTTGTCGATCGGTCGTGATAGACACTCTGTGGCGTGTTGGCGATCGGCGGTGATAGACACTCTGTGGCGTGTTGTCGATCTGTCGTGATATACACTCTGTGGCGTGTTGTCGATCGGCGGTGATAGACACTCTGTGGCGTGTTGACGATCGGCGGTGATAGACACTCTGTGGTGTGTTGTCGATCGGCTGTGATATACACTCTGTGGCGTGTTGTCGATCGGTCGTGATATACACTATGTGGCGTGTTGTCGATCGGCGGTGATAGACACTCTGTGGCGTGTTGTCGATCGGTCGTGATATACACTCTGTGGCGTGTTGTCGATCGGTCGTAATATACACTCTGTGGCGTGTTGTCGATCGGTCGTGATAGACACTCTGTGGCGTGTTGTCGATCGGCAGTGATATACACTCTGTGGTGTGTTGTCGATCGACTGTGATATACACTCTGTGGTGTGTTGTCGATCGGCTGTGTTATACACTCTGTGGCGTGTTGTCGATCGGCGGTGATAGACACTCTGTGGCGTGTTGTCGATCGGCCGTGATATACACTCTGTGGCGTGGTGTCGATCGGCGGTGATAGACACTCTGTGGTGTGTTGTCGATCGGCTGTGTTATACACTCTGTGGCGTGTTGTCGATCGGTCGTGGTAGACACTATGTGGTCTGTTGTCGATCGGCTGTGATATACACTCTGTGGTGTGTTGTCGATCGGTCGTGATAGACACTCTGTGGCGTGTTGTCGATCGGTCGTGATATACTCTCTGTGGCGTGTTGTCGATCGGTCGTGATATACACTATGTGGTGTGTTCTCGATCGGCTGTGATAGACACTCTGTGGCGTGTTGTCGATCGGTCGTGATATACACTCTGTGGCGTGTTGTCGATCGGTCGTGATATACACTCTATGGCGTGTTGTCGATCGGTAGTGATAGACACTCTGTGGCGTGTTGTCGATCGGCGGTGATAGACAACTCTGTGGCGTGTTGTCGATCTGTCGTGATATACACTCTGTGGCTTGTTGTCGATGGGCGGTGATAGACACTCTGTGGCGTGTTGACGATCGGCTGTGATAGACACTCTGTGGTGTGTTGTCGATCGGTCGTGATATACACTATGTGGCGTGTTGTCGATCGGCGGTGATAGACACTCTGTGGCCTGTTGTCGATCGGTCGTGATATACACTCTGTGGCGTGTTGTCGATCGGTCGTGATAGACACTCTGTGGCGTGTTGTCGATCGGTCGTGATAGACACTATGTGGCGTGTTGTCGATCGGCAGTGATATACACTCTGTGGTGTGTTGTCGATCGGCTGTGATATACACTCTGTGGCGTGTTGTCGATCGGTCGTGATATACACTATGTGGCGTGTTGTCGATCGGTCGTGATAGACACTCTGTGGTGTGTTGTCGATCGGCAGTGATATACACTCTGTGGTGTGTTGTCGATCGGCTGTGTTATACACTCTGTGGCGTGTTGTCGATCGGTCGTGATATACACTCTGTGGTGTGTTGTCGATCGGTCGTGATAGACACGCTGTGGCGTGTTGTCGATCTGCGGTGATAGACACTCTGTGGCGTGTTGTCGACCGGTCGTGATAGACACTCTGTGGCGTGTTGTCGATCGGCCATGATATACACTCTGTGGCGTGTTGTCGATCGGTCGTGATAGACACTATGTGGCGTGTTGTCGATCGGCGGTGATAGACACTATTTGGCGTGTTGTCGATCGGCGGTGATAGACACTCTGTGGCGTGTTGTCGATCGGTCGTGATATTCACTATGTGGCGTGTTGTCGATCGGCGGTGATATACACTCTGTGGTGTGTTGTCGATCGGTGGTGATATACACTCTGTGGTGTGTTGTCGATCGGTCGTGATATACACTCAGCGGCGTGTTGTCGATCGGCCGTGATATACACTCTGTGGCGTGTTGTCGATCGGTCGTGATATACACTCTGTGGCGTGTTGTCGATCGGTCGTGATATACACTCTGTGGCGTGTTGTCGATCGGTCGTGATATACACTATGTGGTGTGTTCTCGATCGGCTGTGATAGACACTCTGTGGCGTGTTGTCGATCGGTCGTGATATACACTCTGTGGCGTGTTGTCGATCGGTCGTGATATACACTCTGTGGCGTGTTGTCGATCGGTCGTGATAGACACTCTGTGGCGTGTTGTCGATCGGCGGTGATAGACACTCTGTGGCGTGTTGTCGATCTGTCGTGATATACACTCTGTGGCGTGTTGTCGATCGGCGGTGATAGACACTCTGTGGCGTGTTGTCGATCGGCGGTGATAGACACTCTGTGGCGTGTTGTCGATCGGTCGTGATATACACTATGTGGCGTGTTGTCGATCGGCGGTGATAGACACTCTGTGGCGTGTTGTCGATCGGTCGTGATATACACTCTGTGGCGTGTTGTCGATCGGTCGTGATATACACTCTGTGGCGTGTTGTCGATCGGTCGTGATATACACTCTGTGGCGTGTTGTCGATCGGCAGTGATATACACTCTGTGGTGTGTTGTCGATCGGCTGTGATATACACTCTGTGGCGTGTTGTCGATCGGTCGTGATATACACTCTGTGGCGTGTTGTCGATCGGTCGTGATAGACACTCTGTGGCGTGTTGTCGATCGGCAGTGATATACACTCTGTGGTGTGTTGTCGATCGGCTGTGATATACACTCTGTGGCGTGTTGTCGATCGGTCGTGATATACACTCTGTGGCGTGTTGTCGATCGGTCGTGATAGACACTCTGTGGCGTGTTGTCGATCGGCGGTGATAGACACTCTGTGGCGTGTTGTCGATCGGTCGTGATAGACACTCTGTGGCGTGTTGTCGATCGGCGTGATATACACTCTGTGGCGTGTTGTCGATCGGTCGTGATAGACACTATGGCGTGTTGTCGATCGGCGGTGATAGACACTATTTGGCGTGTTGTCGATCGGCGGTGATAGACACTCTGTGGCGTGTTGTCGATCGGTCGTGATATTCACTATGTGGCGTGTTGTCGATCGGCGGTGATACACTCTGTGGTGTGTTGTCGATCGGTGGTGATATACACTCTGTGGCGTGTTGTCGATCGGTCGTGATATACACTCTGTGGCGTGTTGTCGATCGGCCGTGATATACACTCTGTGGCGTGTTGTCGATCGGCGGTGATAGACACTCTGTGGTGTGTTGTCGATCGGCTGTGATATACACTCTGTGGCGTGTTGTCGATCGGTCGTGATAGACACTATGTGGTGTGTTGTCGATCGGCTGTGATATACACTCTGTGGTGTGTTGTCGATCGGTCGTGATATACACTCTGTGGCGTGTTGTCGATCGGTCGTGATATACTCTCTGTGGCGTGTTGTCGATCGGTCGTGATATACACTATGTGGTGTGTTCTCGATCGGCTGTGATAGACACTCTGTGGCGTGTTGTCGATCGGTCGTGATATACACTCTGTGGCGTGTTGTCGATCGGTCGTGATATACACTCTATGGCGTGTTGTCGATCGGTCGTGATAGACACTCTGTGGCGTGTTGTCGATCGGCGGTGATAGACACTCTGTGGCGTGTTGTCGATCTGTCGTGATATACACTCTGTGGCTTGTTGTCGATGGGCGGTGATAGACACTCTGTGGCGTGTTGACGATCGGCTGTGATAGACACTCTGTGGTGTGTTGTCGATCGGTCGTGATATACACTATGTGGCGTGTTGTCGATCGGCGGTGATAGACACTCTGTGGCCTGTTGTCGATCGGTCGTGATATACACTCTGTGGCGTGTTGTCGATCGGTCGTGATAGACACTCTGTGGCGTGTTGTCGATCGGTCGTGATAGACACTATGTGGCGTGTTGTCGATCGGCAGTGATATACACTCTGTGGTGTGTTGTCGATCGGCTGTGATATACACTCTGTGGCGTGTTGTCGATCGGTCGTGATATACACTATGTGGCGTGTTGTCGATCGGTCGTGATAGACACTCTGTGGTGTGTTGTCGATCGGCAGTGATATACACTCTGTGGTGTGTTGTCGATCGGCTGTGTTATACACTCTGTGGCGTGTTGTCGATCGGTCGTGATATACACTCTGTGGCGTGTTGTCGATCGGTCGTGATAGACACTCTGTGGCGTGTTGTCGATCTGCGGTGATAGACACTCTGTGGCGTGTTGTCGACCGGTCGTGATAGACACTCTGTGGCGTGTTGTCGATCGGCCATGATATACACTCTGTGGCGTGTTGTCGATCGGTCGTGATAGACACTATGTGGCGTGTTGTCGATCGGCGGTGATAGACACTATTTGGCGTGTTGTCGATCGGCGGTGATAGACACTCTGTGGCGTGTTGTCGATCGGTCGTGATATTCACTATGTGGCGTGTTGTCGATCGGCGGTGATATACATTCTGTGGTGTGTTGTCGATCGGTGGTGATATACACTCTGTGGTGTGTTGTCGATCGGTCGTGATATACACTCAGCGGCGTGTTGTCGATCGGCCGTGATATACACTCTGTGGCGTGTTGTCGATCGGTCGTGATATACACTCTGTGGCGTGTTGTCGATCGGTCGTGATATACTCTCTGTGGCGTGTTGTCGATCGGTCGTGATATACACTATGTGGTGTGTTCTCGATCGGCTGTGATAGACACTCTGTGGCGTGTTGTCGATCGGTCGTGATATACACTCTGTGGCGTGTTGTCGATCGGTCGTGATATACACTCTATGGCGTGTTGTCGATCGGTCGTGATAGACACTCTGTGGCGTGTTGTCGATCGGCGGTGATAGACACTCTGTGGCGTGTTGTCGATCTGTCGTGATATACACTCTGTGGCTTGTTGTCGATGGGCGGTGATAGACACTCTGTGGCGTGTTGACGATCGGCTGTGATAGACACTCTGTGGTGTGTTGTCGATCGGTCGTGATATACACTATGTGGCGTGTTGTCGATCGGCGGTGATAGACACTCTGTGGCCTGTTGTCGATCGGTCGTGATATACACTCTGTGGCGTGTTGTCGATCGGTCGTGATAGACACTCTGTGGCGTGTTGTCGATCGGTCGTGATATACACTATGTGGCGTGTTGTCGATCGGCAGTGATATACACTCTGTGGTGTGTTGTCGATCGGCTGTGATATACACTCTGTGGCGTGTTGTCGATCGGTCGTGATATACACTATGTGGCGTGTTGTCGATCGGTCGTGATAGACACTCTGTGGTGTGTTGTCGATCGGCAGTGATATACACTCTGTGGTGTGTTGTCGATCGGCTGTGTTATACACTCTGTGGCGTGTTGTCGATCGGTCGTGATATACACTCTGTGGTGTGTTGTCGATCGGTCGTGATAGACACGCTGTGGCGTGTTGTCGATCTGCGGTGATAGACACTCTGTGGCGTGTTGTCGACCGGTCGTGATAGACACTCTGTGGCGTGTTGTCGATCGGCCATGATATACACTCTGTGGCGTGTTGTCGATCGGTCGTGATAGACACTATGTGGCGTGTTGTCGATCGGCGGTGATAGACACTATTTGGCGTGTTGTCGATCGGCGGTGATAGACACTCTGTGGCGTGTTGTCGATCGGTCGTGATATTCACTATGTGGCGTGTTGTCGATCGGCGGTGATATACATTCTGTGGTGTGTTGTCGATCGGTGGTGATATACACTCTGTGGTGTGTTGTCGATCGGTCGTGATATACACTCAGCGGCGTGTTGTCGATCGGCCGTGATATACACTCTGTGGCGTGGTGTCGATCGGCGGTGATAGACACTCTGTGGTGTGTTGTCGATCGGCTGTGTTATACACTCTGTGGCGTGTTGTCGATCGGTCGTGGTAGACACTATGTGGTCTGTTGTCGATCGGCTGTGATATACACTCTGTGGTGTGTTGTCGATCGGTCGTGATAGACACTCTGTGGCGTGTTGTCGATCGGTCGTGATATACTCTCTGTGGCGTGTTGTCGATCGGTCGTGATATACACTATGTGGTGTGTTCTCGATCGGCTGTGATAGACACTCTGTGGCGTGTTGTCGATCGGTCGTGATATACACTCTGTGGCGTGTTGTCGATCGGTCGTGATATACACTCTATGGCGTGTTGTCGATCGGTAGTGATAGACACTCTGTGGCGTGTTGTCGATCGGCGGTGATAGACACTCTGTGGCGTGTTGTCGATCTGTCGTGATATACACTCTGTGGCTTGTTGTCGATGGGCGGTGATAGACACTCTGTGGCGTGTTGACGATCGGCTGTGATAGACACTCTGTGGTGTGTTGTCGATCGGTCGTGATATACACTATGTGGCGTGTTGTCGATCGGCGGTGATAGACACTCTGTGGCGTGTTGTCGATCGGTCGTGATATACACTCTGTGGCGTGTTGTCGATCGGTCGTGATAGACACTCTGTGGCGTGTTGTCGATCGGTCGTGATAGACACTATGTGGCGTGTTGTCGATCGGCAGTGATATACACTCTGTGGTGTGTTGTCGATCGGCTGTGATATACACTCTGTGGCGTGTTGTCGATCGGTCGTGATATACACTATGTGGCGTGTTGTCGATCGGTCGTGATAGACACTCTGTGGTGTGTTGTCGATCGGCAGTGATATACACTCTGTGGTGTGTTGTCGATCGGCTGTGTTATACACTCTGTGGCGTGTTGTCGATCGGTCGTGATATACACTCTGTGGTGTGTTGTCGATCGGTCGTGATAGACACTCTGTGGCGTGTTGTCGATCTGCGGTGATAGACACTCTGTGGCGTGTTGTCGACCGGTCGTGATAGACACTCTGTGGCGTGTTGTCGATCGGCCATGATATACACTCTGTGGCGTGTTGTCGATCGGTCGTGATAGACACTATGTGGCGTGTTGTCGATCGGCGGTGATAGACACTATTGCGTGTTGTCGATCGGCGGTGATAGACACTCTGTGGCGTGTTGTCGATCGGTCGTGATATTCACTCTGTGGCGTGTTGTCGATCGGCGGTGATATACACTCTGTGGTGTGTTGTCGATCGGTGGTGATATACACTCTGTGGTGTGTTGTCGATCGGTCGTGATATACACTCAGCGGCGTGTTGTCGATCGGCCGTGATATACACTCTGTGGCGTGTTGTCGATCGGTCGTGATATACACTCTGTGGCGTGTTGTCGATCGGTCGTGATATACACTCTGTGGCGTGTTGTCGATCGGTCGTGATATACACTATGTGGTGTGTTCTCGATCGGCTGTGATAGACACTCTGTGGCGTGTTGTCGATCGGTCGTGATATACACTCTGTGGCGTGTTGTCGATCGGTCGTGATATACACTCTATGGCGTGTTGTCGATCGGTCGTGATAGACACTCTGTGGCGTGTTGTCGATCGGCGGTGATAGACACTCTGTGGCGTGTTGTCGATCTGTCGTGATATACACTCTGTGGCGTGTTGTCGATGGGCGGTGATAGACACTCTGTGGCGTGTTGACGATCGGCTGTGATAGACACTCTGTGGTGTGTTGTCGATCGGTCGTGATATACACTCTGTGGCGTGTTGTCGATCGGCGGTGATAGACACTCTGTGGCTGTTGTCGATCGGTCGTGATATACACTCTGTGGCGTGTTGTCGATCGGTCGTGATAGACACTCTGTGGCGTGTTGTCGATCGGTCGTGATATACACTATGTGGCGTGTTGTCGATCGGCAGTGATATACACTCTGTGGTGTGTTGTCGATCGGCTGTGATATACACTCTGTGGCGTGTTGTCGATCGGTCGTGATATACACTATGTGGCGTGTTGTCGATCGGTCGTGATAGACACTCTGTGGTGTGTTGTCGATCGGCAGTGATATACACTCTGTGGTGTGTTGTCGATCGGCTGTGATATACACTCTGTGGCGTGTTGTCGATCGGTCGTGATATACACTCTGTGGCGTGTTGTCGATCGGTCGTGATATACACTCTGTGGCGTGTTGTCGATCTGCGGTGATAGACACTCTGTGGCGTGTTGTCGATCGGTCGTGATAGACACTCTGTGGCGTGTTGTCGATCGGCCGTGATATACACTCTGTGGCGTGTTGTCGATCGGTCGTGATAGACACTATGTGGCGTGTTGTCGATCGGCGGTGATAGACACTATTTGGCGTGTTGTCGATCGGCGGTGATAGACACTCTGTGGCGTGTTGTCGATCGGTCGTGATATTCACTCTGTGGCGTGTTGTCGATCGGCGGTGATATACACTCTGTGGTGTGTTGTCGATCGGTGGTGATATACACTCTGTGGTGTGTTGTCGATCGGTCGTGATATACACTCAGCGGCGTGTTGTCGATCGGCCGTGATATACACTCTGTGGCGTGGTGTCGATCGGCGGTGATAGACACTCTGTGGCGTGTTGTCGATCGGCTGTGATATACACTCTGTGGCGTGTTGTCGATCGGTCGTGATAGACACTCTGTGGCGTGTTGTCGATCGGCCGTGATAGACACTCTGTGGCGTGTTGTCGATCTGTCGTGATA
>JABXNX010001837.1:0-11316 GCA_014843695.1 Archivesica marissinica | reverse complement strand
CAATATGGCAAACTGTCGTATTGAATTGCTCTGTGGTAGGGAGGTGGACAATGTCAGGAGGGAGATGGTTCCAATGGTAGATTGTTCTTGGAAAAAAGGAAAACGTGTAGTAGTCTGTAGTTGCTGTAATTAACCTATAGCTTATGGAATGGCAATGGCGAGCAGGACGGGAGAGGGGGACTAGATAATTTTCAATGGGAATAGCAACAAGATCATTATGAATTTTATACAGAAGGGATAACCTATTGTCAATACGCCGTTGATCTAGTCAGCGTAGATTTAGGGAATGTAGCATGTCTGTAACACTAGAGGTACAATAGAAGTCAGCCTTTATCCAAGGCGGTGTTGTCTCATATACCGCTGTACACATTCATATGGTCTATCAATAGTTGGGTATGTGGCAACCAGATCTCGGAGCCATATTCAATCTGGGGTCTCACTAGAGTCTGGTAAGCCATGGACATAAGGGGTTCGAATTTGACCTGGAGGTTTCTACGTAGGAATCGTAATGTTTGGTTTGCTTTCTTAGTTGACCTTTATATGTGAGTGTCCCACGACAGGTTATTTGAGATATCCACGCCAAGGTATTTGGCTGTGGTGACCGACCCAAGTAGGACTCCATGGAGTTCATATTGACTGGGAATAGGGTGTTTCCTTCTGGTGACGTGGATAACTTGACATTTGGAGGGGTTACGTTCCATGTCCCACTCCAACTCCCACTCTTCTAATCCCTTAAGATCGTTATGGCGTGTGACCGATTCATTTGCAGATGATAGATAGACTGCAGTATCATCTGCAAAGATACGGACTTTGGAACTGGTGTTTTGTGGGAGGTCGTTTATATTGGCTAGAAAAAGCAAGGGTCCAAGTACGGATCCCTGTGGGACTCCTGAGGAATGGCATCTGAACTAATACCATTAAGGACAACTGACTGGAGTCTATTATCTAGAAAACTCTTAATCCACCTTAATGTTTGACCTCTGATTCCATAGTCATGCATTTTAGTAGTACTTTCTCGTGATTGACCTTATCGAAAGCCTTACTGAAGTATAATAGGATGAGATCTACCTGATGCTTATTGTAGACAGAGGTAACCAAGTCATTGATTAGCATTACTAATTGGGTCATATATATATATATAATATATTTAATTTTTATAATGAAATTATGTACACTATCATAATCCTTGCTGCACAGTAAAAATAGTAGCAGCAGCAGTAACAGTATCACATTGTTCAAAAGACATGTATTTCTATATACAAGTTTATGCACTACAGGAGAAAATAGTTGTATTAGCCAGCAGCTGTGGATTCAATCATTCGGAGTTATCTATGCTATGGATCTATGATTGAGCTATGCTATGGATATATGATTTAGCTATGTTATGGATATATGATTGAACTATGCTATGTATCTATGATTTAGCTATGCTATGGATCTATGATTGAGCTATGCTATGGATATATGATTTAGCTATGCTATGGATCTATGATTGAGCTATGCTATGAATCTATGATTGAGCTATGCTATGGATATATGATTGAGCTATGCTATGGATATATGATTGAGTTATGCTATGGATCTATGTACACAACAAACACAACAAACACATCTATGATTGAGCTAGCTATGGATCTATGATTGAGCTATGCTATGGATCTATGATTGAGCTATGCTATGGATCTATGATTGAGCTATGCTATGGATCTATGATTGAGCTATGCTATGGATCTATGATTGAGCTATGCTATGGATCTATGATTGAGCTATGCTATGGATCTATGATTGAGCTATGCTATGGATCTATGATTGAGCTATGCTATGATTTAGCTATGTTATGTATCTATGATTGAGCTATGCTATTGATCTATGATTGAGCTATGCTATGGATCTATGATTGAGCTATGCTATGGATCTATGATTTAGTTATGCTATGTATCTATGGTTGAGCTATGCTATGGATCTATGATTGAGCTATGCTATGGATCTATGATTGAGCTATGCTATGTATCTATAATTGAGCTATGTTATGTATCTATGATTTAGTTATGCTATGTATCTATGATTGAGCTATGCTATGGATCTATGATTGAGCTATGCTATGTATCTATGATTGAGCTATGCTATGTATATATGATTTAGCTATGCTATGGATATATGATTGAACTATGCTATGTATCTATGATTGAGCTATGCTATGGATCTATGATTGAGCTATGCTATGGATATATGATTGAGCTATGCTATGTATCTATGATTGAGCTATGCTATGAATCTATGATTGAGCTATGCTATGGATCTATGATTGAGCTATGCTATGGATATATGATTGAGCTATGCTATGATCTATGATTGAGCTATGTTATGTATCTATGATTGAGCTATGCTATGGATCTATGATTGAGCTATGCTATGGATCTATGATTGAGCTATGCTATGATCTATGATTGAGCTATGCTATGGATCTATGATTGAGCTATGCTATGGATCATGTTTGAGCTATGCTATGGATCTATGATTGAGCTATGCTATGGATCTATGATTGAGCTATGCTATGGATCTATGATTGAGCTATGCTATTGATCTATGATTGAGCTATGCTATGGATCTATGATTTAGTTATGCTATGGATCTATGATTGAGCTATGCTATGGATCTATGATTTAGTTATGCTATGTATCTATGGTTGAGCTATGCTATGGATCTATGATTGAGCTATGCTATGTATCTATGATTGAGCTATGCTATGTATCTATGATTGAGCTATGCTATGGATCTATGATTGAGCTATGCTATGGATCTATGATTGAGCTATGCTATGATCTATGATTGAGCTATGCTATGGATCTATGATTGAGCTATGCTATGATCTATGATTGAGATATGCCATTTATCTATGATTGAGCTATGCTATGATCTATGATTGAGCTATGCTATGGATCTATGATTGAGCTATGCTAGGGACCTATGATTGAGCTATGCTATGGATCTATGATTTAGTTATGCTATGTATCTATGGTTGAGCTATGCTATGGATCTATGATTGAGCTATGCTATGTATCTATGATTGAGCTATGCTATGGATCTATGATTGAGCTATGCTATGTATCTATGATTGAGCTATGCTATGGATCTATGATTGAGCAATGCTATGGATCTATGATTGAGCTATGCTATGATCTATGATTGAGCTATGCTATGGATCTATGATTGAGCTATGCTATGATCTATGATTGAGATATGCCATTTATCTATGATTGAGCTATGCTATGATCTATGATTGAGCTATGCTATGGATCTATGATTGAGCTATGCTATGGATCTATGATTGAGCTATGCTATGGATCTATGATTTAGTTATGCTATGTATCTATGGTTGAGCTATGCTATGGATCTATGATTGAGCTATGCTATGTATCTATGATTGAGCTATGCTATGGATCTATGATTGAGCTATGCTATGTATCTATGATTGAGCTATGCTATGGATCTATGATTGAGCTATGCTATGGATCTATGATTGAGCTATGCTATGATCTATGATTGAGCTATGCTATGGATCTATGATTGAGCTATGCTATGGATCTATGATTGAGCTATGCTATGGATCTATGATTGAGCTATGCTATGATCTATGATTGAGCTATGCTATGGATCTATGATTGAGCTATGCTATGGATCTATGATTGAGCTATGCTATGTATCTATGATTGAGCTATGCTATGGATATATGATTGAGTTATGCTATGGATCTATGTTTGAGCTATGCTATGTATCTATGATTGAGCTATGCTATGGATCTATGATTGAGCTATGCTATGGATCTATGATTGAGCTATGCTATGATTGAGCTATGTTATGTATCTATGATTGAGCTATGCTATGGATCTATGATTGAGCTATGCTATGGATCTATGAATGAGCTATGCTATGGATCTATGATTGAGCTATGCTATGGATCTATGATTGAGCTATGCTATGGATCTATGATTTAGCTATGCTATGGATCTATGATTGAGCTATGCTGAGGATCTATGATTGAGCTATGCTATGGATCTATGATTGAGCTATGCTATGGATCTATGATTGAGCTATGTTATGTATCTATGATTGAGCTATGCTATGGATATATGATTGAGTTATGCTATGGATCTATGTTTGAGCTATGCTATGTATCTATGATTGAGCTATGCTATGGATCTATGATTGAGCTATGCTATGGATCTATGATTGAGCTATGCTATGGATCTATGATTGAGCTATGCTATGATTGAGCTATGTTATGTATCTATGATTGAGCTATGCTATGGATCTATGATTGAGCTATGATATGGATCTATGATTGAGCTATGCTATGGATCTATGATTGAGCTATGCTATGGATCTATGATTGAGCTATGCTATGGATCTATGATTGAGCTATGTTATGTATCTATGATTGAGCTATGCTATGGATATATGATTGAGTTATGCTATGGATCTATGATTGAGCTATGCTAGGGATCTATGATTGAGCTATGCTATGGATATATGATTGAGTTATGCTATGGATCTATGATTGGGCTATGCTATGGATCTATGATTGAGCTATGCTAGGGATCTATGATTGAGCTATGTTATGTATCTATGATTGAGCTATATTATTATCTATGATTGAGCTATGCTATGGATCTATGATTGGGCTATATTATTATCTATGATTGAGCTATGCTATGGATCTATGATTGGGCTATGCTATGGATCTATGATTTAGCTCCGCTTTGAGGCTTTGTCTTATTCATATTAAAGCCTCGTTTCTGAATGGAGAATGGATGCTGCAATGCGCATGCGCCGTGACCCGTCGCAGCACGGATTGACACAATCAATGAAGTGTTGTTTAATTTCAATTTAGTTTCAATCTTCCTTCTCAACAAACACCAGTAGGCCTATATTGTTCACAACGAACACCAGTAGGCCTATATTGTTCACAATGAACACCAGTAGGCCTATATTGTTCACAACGAACACCAGTAGGCCTATATTGTTCACAACGAACACCAGTAGGCCTATATTGTTCACAACGAACACCAGTAGGCCTATATTGTTATGCATGTTTTGTTTTTGGAGGGTTTGGTCAAAATAAGTTCATGACAAAAACAGAAATATTATAAAATTAAATAAAAACGAACTAGCTATGCATGTGATATGTTTAACTGATTGCTGCAACCTATCTGCTTGACACGTATCACTGTTTATTGTGCACAATAACATAGTGGGTAATTAACAACAAAGTACGGTGTTTTTGTCGTAATTGCAATTATGGTGTTTTGCCTTTGGTCGAACGCACAGACATTTATTTATTTGATTAAGAACACTATGATACACTATAGGCTTGACACTATACACACACTTGTTTTAGGCCATACCCAAGCACGTTTAAAATATGACACTCCGTCATTATCAAAGCCATTTTTAGCCCGAACCATTTGTCAATGCCCCCAAGCGTTTGTGTTCGAAAATATACTGACTTACACTCTTTCCTGTTCAATTTAGTTTACGGGGAGGGCCAATCACTAATGTCCTTAGAACTTGTGACCCAACCCATTTGCTAAATGTCTATTTGTACAATGGATGTGATTGTTCTATACATAGAGATGAAATAGACTATAATCAAATATCAAATCAAATGCAATATAGGGACACGGACGAAGAAGCTATTGTACTTGAGTGTGTACGTATAGAGTAGTAGGGACACGGACGAGGAAGATATTGTACTTGAGTGTGTACGTATAGAGTAGTAGGGACACGGACGAAGAAGATATTGTACTTGAGTGTGTACGTATAGAGTAGTAGGGACACGGACGAAGAAGATATTGTACTTGAGTGTGTACGTATACAGTAGTAGGGACACGGACGAGGAAGATATTGTACTTGAGTGTGTACGTATACAGTAGTAGGGACACGGACGAGGAAGATATTGTACTTGAGTGTGTACGTATATAGTAGTAGGGACACGGACGAAGAAGATATTGTACTTGAGTGTGTACGTATAGAGTAGTAGGGACACGGACGAAGAAGATATTGTACTTGAGTGTGTACGTATAGAGTAGTAGGGACACGGACGAAGAAGATATTGTACTTGAGTGTGTACGTATAGAAGTAGTAGGGACACGGACGAGGAAGATATTGTACTTGAGTGTGTACGTATAGAGTAGTAGGGACACGGACGAGGAAGATATTGTACTTGAGTGTGTACGTATACAGTAGTAGGGACACGGACGAGGAAGATATTGTACTTGAGTGTGTACGTATAGAGTAGTAGGGACACGGACGAAGAAGATATTGTACTTGAGTGTGTACGTATAGAGTAGTAGGGACACGGACGAAGAAGATATTGTACTTGAGTGTGTACGTATAGAGTAGTAGGGACACGGACGAAGAAGATATTGTACTTGAGTGTGTACGTATAGAGTAGTAGGGACACGGACGAAGAAGATATTGTACTTGAGTGTGTACGTATAGAGTAGTAGGGACACGGACGAAGAAGATATTGTACTTGAGTGTGTACGTATAGAGTAGTAGGGACACGGACGAAGAAGATATTGTACTTGAGTGTGTACGTATAGTGTAGTAGGGACACGGACGAAGAAGATATTGTACTTGAGTGTGTACGCATAGTGTAGTAGGGACACGGACAAAGAAGATATTGTACTTGAGTGTATACGTATAGAGTAGTAGGGACACGGACGAAGGAAGATATTGTACTTGAATGTGTACGTATAGAGTAGTAGGGACACGGACGAAGAAGATATTGTACTTGAGTGTGTACGTATAGTGTAGTAGGGACACGGACGAAGGAAGATATTGTACTTGAGTGTGTACGTATATAGTAGTAGGGACACGGACGAAGAAGATATTGTACTTCAGTGTGTACGTATAGAGTAGTAGGGACACGGACGAAGGAAGATATTGTACTTGAGTGTGTACGTATAGTGTAGTAAGGACACGGACGAAGAAGATATTGTACTTGAGTGTGTACGTATAGTGTAGTAGGGACACGGACGAAGGAAGATATTGTACTTGAGTGTGTACGTATAGAGTAGTAGGGACACGGACGAGGAAGATATTGTACTTGAGTGTGTACGTATAGAGTAGTAGGGACACGGACGAAAAAGATATTGTACTTGAGTGTGTACGTATAGAGTAGTAGGGACACGGACGAAGAAGATATTGTACTTGAGTGTGTACGTATAGAGTAGTAGGGACACGGACGAAGAAGATATTGTACTTGAGTGTGTACGTATAGTGTAGTAGGGACACGGACGAAGAAGATATTGTACTTGAGTGTGTACGTATAGAGTAGTAGGGACACGGACGAAGAAGATATTGTACTTGAGTGTGTACGTATAGTGTACATTGTACTTGAGTGTGTACGTATAGTGTACGTATAGTGTAGTAGGGACACGGACGAAGAAGATATTGTACTTGAGTGTGTACGTATAGAGTAGTAGGGACACGGACGAAGAAGATATTGTACTTGAGTGTGTACGTATAGTGTAGTAGGGACACGGACGAAGAAGATATTGTACTTGAGTGTGTACGTATAGAGTATTAGGGACACGGACGAGGACGATATTGTACTTGAGTGTGTACGTATAGAGTAGTAGGGACACGGACGAAGAAGATATTGTACTTGAGTGTGTACGTATAGTGTAGTAGGGACACGGACGAAGAAGATATTGTACTTAAGTGTGTACGTATAGAGTAGTAGGGACACGGACGAAGAAGATATTGTACTTGAGTGTGTACGTATAGAGTAGTAGGGACACGGACGAAGAAGATATTGTACTTGAGTGTGTACGTATAGTGTAGTAGGGACACGGACGAAGAAGATATTGTACTTGAGTGTGTACGTATAGAGTAGTAGGGACACGGACGAAGAAGATATTGTACTTGAGTGTGTATGTATAGTGTAGTAGGGACACGGACGAAGAAGATATTGTACTTGAGAGTGTGTACGTATAGAGTAGTAGGGACACTGACGAAGAAGATATTGTACTTGAGTGTATATGTATAGTGTAGTAGGGACACGGACGAGGAAGATATTGTACTTGAGTGTGTACGTATAGAGTAGTAGGGACACTGACGAAGAAGATATTGTACTTGAGTGTGTACGCATAGTGTAGTAGGGACACGGACGAAGAAGATATTGTACTTGGGTGTATAGGCATAGTGTAGTAGGGGACACGGACGAAGAAGATATTGTACTTGAGTGTGTACGTATAGAGTAGTAGGGACACTGACGAAGAAGATATTGTACTTGAGTGTGTATGTATAGTGTAGTAGGGACACGGACGAGGAAGATATTGTACTTGAGTGTGTACGTATAGTGTAGTAGGGACACGGACGAAGAAGATATTGTACTTAGAGTGTGTACGTATAGAGTAGTAGGGACACTGACGAAGAAGATATTGTACTTGAGTGTGTACGCATAGTGTAGTAGGGACACGGACGAAGAAGATATTGTACTTGAGTGTGTACGTATAGTGTAGTAGGGACACGGACGAAGAAGATATTGTACTTCAGTGTGTACGTATAGAGTAGTAGGGACACGGACGAAGAAGATATTGTACTTGAGTGTGTACGCATAGAGTAGTAGGGACACGGACGAGGAAGATATTGTACTTGAGTGTGTACGTATAGAGTAGTAGGGACACGGACGAAAAAGATATTGTACTTGAGTGTGTACGTATAGAGTAGTAGGGACACGGACGAGGAAGATATTGTACTTGAGTGTGTACGTATAGAGTAGTAGGGACACGGACGAGGAAGATATTGTACTTGAGTGTGTACGTATAGAGTAGTAGGGACACGGACGAAGAAGATATTGTACTTGAGTGTGTACGTATAGAGTAGTAGGGACACGGATGAAGAAGATATTGTACTTCAGTGTGTACGTATAGTGTAGTAGGGACACGGACGAAGAAGATATTGTACTTGAGTGTGTACGTATAGAGTAGTAGGGACACGGACGAAGAAGATATTGTACTTGAGTGTGTACGTATAGAGTAGTAGGGACACGGACGAAGAAGATATTGTACTTGAGTGTGTACGTATAGAGTAGTAGGGACACGGACGAAGAAGATATTGTACTTGAGTGTGTACGTATAGTGTAGTAGGGACACGGACGAAGAAGATATTGTACTTGAGTGTGTACGTATAGTGTAGTAGGGACACGGACAAAGAAGATATTGTACTTGAGTGTATACGTATAGAGTAGTAGGGACACGGACGAAGAAGATATTGTACTTGAATGTGTACGTATAGAGTAGTAGGGACACGGACGAAGAAGATATTGTACTTGAGTGTGTACGTATAGTGTAGTAGGGACACGGACGAAGGAAGATATTGTACTTGAGTGTTTACGTATATAGTAGTAGGGACACGGACGAAGAAGATATTGTACTTGAGTGTGTACGTATAGAGTAGTAGGGACACGGATGAAGGAAGATATTGTACTTGAGTGTGTACGAATAGTGTAGTAGGGACACGGACGAAGAAGATATTGTACTTGAGTGTGTACGTATAGTGTAGTAGGGACACGGACGAAGAAGATATTGTACTTGAGTGTGTACGTATAGAGTAGTAGGGACACGGAAGAAGAAGATATTGTACTTGAGTGTGTACGTATAGAGTAGTAGGGACACGGACGAAGAAGATATTGTACTTGAGTGTGTACGTATAGTGTAGTAGGGACACGGACGAAGAAGATATTGTACTTGAGTGTGTACGTATAGAGTAGTATAGTAGTAGGGACACGGACGAAGAAGATATTGTACTTGAGTGTGTACGTATAGTGTAGTAGGGACACGGACGAAGAAGATATTGTACTTGAGTGTGTACGTATAGAGTACGTATAGTGTAGTAGGGACACGGACGAAGAAGATATTGTACTTGAGTGTGTACGTATAGTGTACGTATAGAGTAGTAGGGACACGGACGAAGAAGATATTGTACTTGAGTGTGTACGTATAGTGTAGTAGGGACACGGACGAAGAAGATATTGTACTTGAGTACAAAACAAATAGTGTACGTATAGAGTAGTAGGGACACGGACGAGGAAGATATTGTACTTGAGTGTGTACGTATAGAGTAGTAGGGACACGGACGAAGAAGATATTGTACTTGAGTGTGTACGTATAGTGTAGTAGGGACACGGACGAAGAAGATATTGTACTTGAGTGTGTACGTATAGTTAGTATAGAGTAGTAGGGACACGGACGAAGAAGATATTGTACTTGAGTGTGTACGTATAGAGTAGTAGGGACACGGACGAAGAAGATATTGTACTTGAGTGTGTACGTATAGTAGTAGTAGGGACACGGACGAAGAAGATATTGTACTTGAGTGTGTACGTATAGTGTAGTAGGGACACGGACGAAGAAGATATTGTACTTAAGTGTGTACGTATAGAGTAGTAGGGACACGGACGAAGAAGATATTGTACTTGAGTGTGTACGTATAGTGTAGTAGGGACACGGACGAAGAAGATATTGTACTTGAGTGTGTACGTATAGAGTAGTAGGGACACTGACGAAGAAGATATTGTACTTGAGTGTGTACGTATAGTGTAGTAGGGACACGGACGAAGAAGATATTGTACTTGAGTGTGTACGTATAGAGTAGTAGGGACACTGACGAAGAAGATATTGTACTTGAGTGTGTACGTATAGTGTAGTAGGGACACGGACGAAGAAGATATTGTACTTGGGTGTATAGGCATAGTGTAGTAGGGGACACGGACGAAGAAGATATTGTACTTGAGTGTGTACGTATAGAGTAGTAAGGACACGGACGAAGAAGATATTGTACTTGAGTGTGTACGTATAGTGTAGTAGGGACACGGACGAAGAAGATATTGTACTTGAGTGTGTACGTATAGAGTAGTAGGGACACGGACGAAGAAGATATTGTACTTGAGTGTGTACGTATAGTGTAGTAGGGACACGGACGAAGAAGATATTGTACTTGAGTGTGTACGTATAGTGTAGTAGGGACACGGACGAAGAAGATATTGTACTTAGTGTGTACGTATAGAGTAGTAGGGACACGGACGAAGAAGATATTGTACTTGAGTGTGTACGTATAGAGTAGTAGGGACACGGACGAAGAAGATATTGTACTTGAGTGTGTACGTATAGTGTACGTATAGAGTAGTAGGGACACGGACGAAGAAGATATTGTACTTGAGTGTGTACGTATAGAGTAGTAGGGACACGGACGAAGAAGATATTGTACTTGAATGTGTACGTATAGAGTAGTAGGGACACGGACGAG
>JABXNX010001836.1:0-11316 GCA_014843695.1 Archivesica marissinica | reverse complement strand
TGGGTATCGTCACCTCCATAGAGTTGTAGATAGCGTGGGTATCGGCACATCCATAGAGTTGTAGATAGCGTGGGTATCGGTACATCCATAGAGTTGTAGATAGCGTGGGTATCGGCACATCCATAGAGTTGTAGATAGCGTGGGTATCGGTACATCCATAGAGTTGTAGATAGCGTGGGTATCGGTACCTCCATAGAGTTGTAGATAGCGTGGGTATCGGTACATCCATAGAGTTGTAGATAGCGTGGGTATCGGTACATCCATAGAGTTGTAGATAGCGTGGGTATCGGTACATCCATAGAGTTGTAGATAGCGTGGGTATCGTCACCTCCATAGAGTTGTAGATAGCGTGGGTATCGGTACCTCCATAGAGTTGTAGATAGCGTGGGTATCGGCACATCCATAGAGTTGTAGATAGTGTGGGTATCGGCACATCCATAGAGTTGTAGATAGTGTGGGTATCGTCACATCCATAGAGTTGTAGATAGCGTGGGTATCGGCACATCCATAGAGTTGTAGATAGCGTGGGTATCGGTACATCCATAGAGTTGCAGATGGTGTGAGTATCTGCACCTCCATAGAGTTGCAGATTGTGTGGGTATCGTCACATCCATAGAGTTGTAGATAGTGTGGGTATCGTCACATCCATAGAGTTGTAGATAACGTGGGTATCGTCACCTCCATAGAGTTATAGATAGTGTGGGTATAGTCACATCCATAGAGTTGTAGATAGCGTGGGTATCGGTACATCCATAGAGCTGTAGATAGCGTGGGTATCGGCACATCCATACAGTTGTAGATAGCGTGGGTATCGACACCTCTATAGAGTTGTAGATAGCGTGTGTATCGTCACATCCATAGAGTTGTAGATAGCGTGGGTATCGTCACATCCATAGAGTTGTAGATAGTGTGGGTATCGTCACCTCCATACAGTTGTAGATAGCGTGGGTTTCGGTACCTCCATAGAGTTGTAGATAGTGTGGGTATCGGCACATCCATAGAGTTGTAGATAACATGGGTATCGGCACATCCATAGAGTTGTAGATAGTGTGGGTATCGTCACCTCCATATAGTTGTAGATAGTGTGGGTATCGGCACATCCATATAGTTGTAGATAGCGTGTGTATCGTCACATCCATAGAGTTGTAGATAGCGTGGGTATCGGCACCTCCATAGAGTTGTAGATAGCGTGGGTATCAGTACATCCATAGAGTTGTAGATAGTGTGGGTATCGGCACATCCATAGAGTTGTAGATAGTGTGGGTATCGACATCATAGAGTTGTAGATAGGTGGGTATCGGACATCCATAAGTGTAGATAGGTGGGTATCGACATCATAGAGTGTAGATAGGTGGGTATCGACATCATAGAGTGTAGATAGCGTGGGTATCGACCTCCAAGAGTGTAGATAGCGTGGTATCGGTACCTCCATAGAGTTGTAGATAGCTGGGTATCGGTACATCCATAGAGCTGTAGATAGCGTGGGTATCGGTACCTCCATAGAGCTGTAGATAGCGTGGGTATCGGTACCTCCATAAAGCTGTAGATAGCGTGGGTATCGGTACATCCATAGAGCTGTAGATAGCGTGGGTATCGGTACCTCCATAGAGTTGTAGATAGCGTGGGTATCGGTACATCCATAGAGTTGTAGATAGGGTGGGTATCGGTACATCCATAGAGTTGTAGATAGGGTGGGTATCGGTACATCCATAGAGTTGTAGATAGCGTGGGTATCGTCACCTCCAGATAGTTGTAGATAGCGTGGGTATCGTCACCTCCATGTGGTTGTAGATAGCGTGGGTATCGGCACATCCATACAGTTGTAGATAGTGTGGGTATCTGCACATCCATAGAGTTGTAGATAGCGTGGGTATCGGCACATCCATAGAGTTGTAGATAGTGTGGGTATCGTCACCTCCAGAGAGTTGTAGATAGCGTGGGTATCGGTACCTCCATAGAGTTGTAGATAGCGTGGGTATCGGTACCTCCATAGAGTTGTAGATAGTGTGGGTATCGGCACATCCATAGAGTTGTAGATAGCGTGGGTATCGTCACCTCCATAGAGTTGTAGATAGTGTGGGTATCGGCACCTCCATAGAGTTGTAGATAGCGTGGGTATCAGTACATCCATAGAGTTGTAGATAGTGTGGGTATCGGCACATCCATACAGTTGTAGATAGTGTGGGTATCGTCACATCTATAGAGTTGTAGATAGTGTGGGTATCGGCACATCCATACAGTTGTAGATAGTGTGGGTATCGTCACATCTATAGAGTTGTAGATAGTGTGGGTATCGTCACATCTATAGAGTTGTAGATAGCGTGGGTATCGTCACCTCCAGAGAGTTGTAGATAGCGTGGTATCGGTACCTCCATAGAGTTGTAGATAGCGTGGGTATCGGTACATCCATAGAGCTGTAGATAGGGTGGGTATCGGTACATCCATAGAGTTGTAGATAGCGTGGGTATCGGTACATCCATAGAGCTGTAGATAGCGTGGGTATCGGTACATCCATAGAGCTGTAGATAGCGTGGTTATCGGCACATCCATACAGTTGTAGATAGTGTGGGTATCGGTACCTCCATAGAGCTGTAGATAGCGTGGGTATCGGTACATCCATAGAGCTGTAGATAGCGTGGGTATCGGCACATCCATAGAGTTGTAGATAGCGTGGGTATCGGTACATCCATAGAGTTGTAGATAGCGTGGGTATCGGTACATCCATAGAGTTGTAGATAGCGTGGGTATCGTCACCTCCAGAGAGTTGTAGATAGCGTGGGTATCGGTACCTCCATAGAGTTGTAGATAGCGTGGGTATCGTCACCTCCAGAGAGTTGTAGATAGCGTGGGTATCGGTACCTCCATAGAGTTGTAGATAGCGTCGGTATCGGCACATCCATAGAGTTGTAGATAGCGTGGGTATCTGCACATCCATAGAGTTGTAGATAGCGTGGGTATCGGTACCTCCATAGAGTTGTAGATAGCGTCGGTATCGGCACATCCATAGAGTTGTAGATAGCGTGGCTATCGGTACATCCATAGAGTTGTAGATAGCGTGGGTATCGGTACATCCATAGAGTTGTAGATAGCGTGGGTATCGTCACCTCCAGAGAGTTGTAGATAGCGTGGGTATCGGTACCTCCATAGAGTTGTAGATAGCGTCGGTATCGGCACATCCATATAGTTGTAGATAGTGTGGGTATCTGCACATCCATAGAGTTGTAGATAACGTGGGTATCGGCACATCCATAGAGTTGTAGATAGTGTGGGTATCGTCACCTCCAGAGAGTTGTAGATAGCGTGGGTATCGGTACCTCCATAGAGTTTTAGATAGCGTGGGTATCAGTACCTCCATAGAGTTGTAGATAGCGTGGGTATCGGTACCTCCATAGAGTTGTAGATAGCGTGGGTATCGGCACATCCATAGAGTTGTAGATAGCGTGGGTATCGGTACCTCCATAGAGTTGTAGATAGCGTGGGTATCGGTACCTCCATAGAGCTGTAGATAGCGTGGGTATCGGTACCTCCATAGAGTTGTAGATAGCGTGGGTATCGGTACCTCCATAGAGCTGTAGATAGCGTGGGTATCGGTACCTCCATAGAGTTGTAGATAGCGTGGGTATCGGCACATCCATAGAGTTGTAGATAGCGTGGGTATCGGTACATCCATAGAGCTGTAGATAGCGTGGGTATCGGTACCTCCATAGAGCTGTAGATAGCGTGGGTATCGGTACATCCATAGAGTTGTAGATAGCGTGGGTATCGGTACATCCATAGAGCTGTAGATAGTGTGGGTATCGGTACCTCCATAGAGTTGTAGATAGCGTGGGTATCGGTACCTCCATAGAGCTGTAGATAGCGTGGGTATCGGTACCTCCATAAAGCTGTAGATAGCGTGGGTATCGGTACATCCATAGAGCTGTAGATAGCGTGGGTATCGGTACCTCCATAGAGTTGTAGATAGCGTGGGTATCGGTACATCCATAGAGTTGTAGATAGGGTGGGTATCGGTACATCCATAGAGTTGTAGATAGGGTGGGTATCGGTACATCCATAGAGTTGTAGATAGCGTGGGTATCGTCACCTCCAGATAGTTGTAGATAGCGTGGGTATCGTCACCTCCATGTGGTTGTAGATAGCGTGGGTATCGGCACATCCATACAGTTGTAGATAGTGTGGGTATCTGCACATCCATAGAGTTGTAGATAGCGTGGGTATCGGCACATCCATAGAGTTGTAGATAGTGTGGGTATCGTCACCTCCAGAGAGTTGTAGATAGCGTGGGTATCGGTACCTCCATAGAGTTGTAGATAGCGTGGGTATCGGTACCTCCATAGAGTTGTAGATAGTGTGGGTATCGGCACATCCATAGAGTTGTAGATAGCGTGGGTATCGTCACCTCCATAGAGTTGTAGATAGCGTGGGTATCGTCACCTCCATAGAGTTGTAGATAGTGTGGGTATCGGCACATCCATAGAGTTGTAGATAGTGTTGGTATCGGCACATCCATAGAGTTGCAGATTGTGTGGGTATCGGTAGCTCCAGAGAGTTGCAGATTGTGTGGGTACCGGCACATCCATAGAGTTGTAGATAGTGTGGGTACCGGCACATCCATAGAGTTGTAGATAGCGTGGGTATCATCACATCCATAGAGTTATAGATAGTGTGGGTATCGGCACATCCATAGAGTTGCAGATGGTGTGGGTATCGGTAGCTCCAGAGAGTTGCAGATAGTGTGGGTATCGGTAGCTCCAGAGAGTTGCAGATCGTGTGGGTATCGGTAGCTCCAGAGAGTTGCAGATGGTGTGAGTATCTGCACCTCCATAGAGTTGCAGATTGTGTGGGTATCGGTAGCTCCAGAGAGTTGCAGATGGTGTGAGTATCTGCACCTCCATAGAGTTGCAGATTGTGTGGGTATCGGTAGCTCCATAGAGTTGCAGATTGTGTGGGTATCGGTAGCTCCATATAGTTGTAGATTGTGTGGGTATCGGTAGCTCCATAGAGTTGCAGATCGTGTGGGTATCGGTAGCTCCATAGAGTTGCAGATCGTGTGGGTATCGGTAGCTCCATAGAGTTGCAGATCGTGTGGGTATCGGTAGCTCCAGAGAGTTGCAGATCGTGTGGGTATCGGTAGCTCCAGAGAGTTGCAGATTGTGTTGGTATCGGCAGCTCCAGAGAGTTGCAGATTGTGTTGGTGTCGGCAGCTCCATAGAGTTACATATGGTGTGGGTATCGGCAGCTTTTGGAAGTTCTAGATCCATTTTATATCGGACATGTAGTCTTCACAGGGTAATCTAGTTCCTCCAACGACGACGACGAAGAAGAAGAAGAATGCTATAATAGCTTAAACTGTACAGTTTTACGTTATATACAAACACACACATTATTACACTATTTAACAATGACACCTATGAGGATAAACTTCTGGGTTTATACAAACACATTTAACATGGAACAAAGATGAGGGCAATTATACGAGAAAAAACACATGGTAACTATATCGTTACTGGATGATTACGTAATCGTATTGTACACGTGCATCGCTGCGTTACTGGATGATTACGTAATCGTATTGTACACGTGCATCGCTGCGTTACTGGATGATTACGTAATCGTATTGTACACGTGCATCGCTGCGTTACTGGATGATTACGTAATCGTATTGTACACGTGCATCGCTGCCAACTATATTAGTAGCTAAACCTGCTTCGTTGTCATTTCAATATAAGTGGTTAGTAAGGCTTACCATGCAAATGCGTCCGTCCGACTGTATGTTGTATGCGCCCATGTATTCGAAGGTGTTGACAAGCACATCGGCGTATATTAACAAACAACCAACAATAATAACGTTATTGACATTTGGACTGGACATCTTAATTGACCTGTAAATACGATAACTTTAACTCTTTCAGCGCCAAATAAATTCAGAGGATGTGCAAACAACACAGATCCAGATTAGCCGCGGCGTAACGCCGCGTCTGATCAGGATCTATGTTGTTTGCTATTCGGACAGGTGCTTCAGCTCCACTGTCTGAAGAGCAATCAGCATATAGCCTGATCAGATGGCATGTTCTGTTCTGTCCGATCGGGTTCTCTACTTTTTTTTACAAAGTCGTTTTTATGCGACATTGGCGGTGAAAGAGTTAATACGATCACTTGTATATAATAGTATGCACATGCATATATTATGACTATGCACTTGTGTACACATCGTCCAAATGCATCAACGTCGTGGTGTGTGTGTTTTACGTTTATTTATCGTCGCTACCGGTTGCCCATATGAGCGACGCCTCCTGAAGAGATTAGTTATTTTAGATTTTGGAGGATAGTGCATGATACAGACAGAGACCCATTCCAGAATCTCCTCTGGTTCTTTTACGTGCACGGTGTACAGCACCGACACGAGACCTCGGTTTATCGTCCCATCTGAAAGACTGTTAATTTTATTAGGGTCAGACGGGGGCGACTTGAAACAAACTTATATAGTTAGTGTATACGTCATGAATAAACGAATGTTCTGGTTACAAACGATCGCATTACGTTTCTGATTAGCTTAGCTTAAGAATAGTTTATACATAATCGTGACAAAGCAAAGAGAAAGCAACGTGGGTTGGGCAACACGTTCTAAAAACATTATTAAACTTCCCTCCCCAAGAAGAATAGTTGAATACTTGCAAACATGTTATATGGTAAATACAATACAATACAATACAATATGTATTGCATTAAACATCAGCAGATGCTTATAGCATCACATATATACACAGTTTACAGAGAAGCATGAAATATAACAGTGTAATAGCAATGTAAGGAATGATGGTAATGATCTATTGATTTCTTGTGTGATTTGCATAATAAATATACTTAGTGTCTGTGTTTGTGACTGACAAGTCATTAAAGATAAGAATGTATGCATGTTAGGCCAAGAACAAAAATAAGTTTTAAATATTTTCTTCTTAAATCTTTAAATTTCGGACAGACTAAAAGGAAATGAAATTCATTTTCTATCATGTTGGTATTACAGTTATTACAAATTCGTAAATTTCTACTTAAATTTGAGTATCTTCCCTTTTCAATTGCTAGGTAATGTGATGATGTTCTAAATTTAGATAAGGCTATTCTGAATTTAGCTTCTGTTATGCTGTTTAGATACGTTTCGACTTCAAATTCATGTTTAAAAATAGAATAGGTTTCCAGGCGAATAAGCAAACACAATTTACGAAGAACGAACATAAATCACGAGAATATCCAACGTTTCTCAATTATAATGCTTCCGTCAATAAGTTTGATTTAATTGAAACTGTGGAAGATCTGGACTCTTCCTTCTCACTTGTAGTGATTCGTTCTCCTCTGGTGATCTGGACTCTTCCTTCTCACTTGTAGTGTTTCGTTCTCCTCTGGTGATCTGGACTCTTCCTTCTCACTTGTAGTGATTCGTTCTCCTCTGGTGATCTGGACTCTTCCTTCTCACTTGTAGTGTTTCGTTCTCCTCTGGTGATCTGGACTCTTCCTTCTCACTTGTAGTGTTTCGTTCTCCTCTGGTGATCTGGACTCTTCCTTCTCACTTGTAGTGTTTCGTTCTCCTCTGGTGATCTGGACTCTTCCATCTCACTTGTAGTGTTTCGTTCTCCTCTGGTGATCTGGACTCTTCCTTCTCACTTGTAGTGTTTCGTTCTCCTCTGGTGTTGCATGTAATTATATATTTTATATATTTTCTGAACAGATAATTATAGAAATTTAATTCTACTGAATTTGATTTGTTTGTTGTTTTTAATTTTGATAGCAAACGATAAAATGGACTTGTTGCCCGTCCGTGCCTGAACTACTGCTCGGAGGGTACCCGGGGTCCCTCGCGATAAAGGAACATTTGCACATTAAGTAGAACAGAAACATAATGAGAGAACCGCATTTACTGTGTGTGGTTATTGGTTTTGGGAAATTAACGAATTACAATGCAACATGTCCATTATAATTGGCAATTTAACATTACAATTAGCAATTTAATGAATTACAATGCAACATATCCATTATAATTAGCAATTTAATGAATTACAATACAACATATCCATTATAATTAATAATTTAATGAATTACAATGCAACATGTCCATTATAATTAGCAATTTAATGAATTACAATGCAACATGTCCATTATAATTAGCAATTTATGAATTACAATGCAACATGTCCATTATAATTGGCAATTTAATGATTACAATGCAACATGTCCATTATAATTAGCAATGTAATGAATTACAATGCAACATATCCATTATAAGAAGCAATTTAATGAATTACAATGCAACATGTCCATTATAAGTAGCAATTTAATGAATTACAATGCAACATGTCCATTATAATTAGCAATTTAATGAATTACAATGCAACATGTCCATCATAAGTAGCAATGTAATGAATTACAATGCAACATGTCCATTATAAGTAGCAATTTAATGAATTACAATGCAACATGTTCATTATAATTAGCAATTTAATGAATTACAATGCAACATATCCATTATAGGTAGCAATTTAATGAATTACAATGCAACATGTCCATTATAATTAGCAATTTAATGAATTACAATGCAACATGTCCATTATAAGTAGCAATTTAATGAATTACAATGCAAAATGTCCATTATAATTGCCAGGTCATTGGCTCAGTACCAAGAGTATGTGGATCACAAACGTGTACTCGCATGAGCAAGTCTCAGATGGTACGGTGGTTGCCAGATCGGATAGGTGGGGTTTCCACGGCTTCTCCGGTTTACTCCCACACGAATGACCACATTGACGCTTTCATCCGCGCCAACGAGAGTGATTAATATAAGTTGTTAAAACTTGCTTCGCAACATGTACGCTTAAGTTATTGGCACTAAAATGGTTAAGTAGCAGAGCTATTCTCACAATATTACACCTGCAGGGTGTTTGATTGCAGCATTATTAGTTTGCAATATGTTATCGCTGACGCTGGATGGCAACAGATATCATAAAGAGAAGATAAAAATGTGCAACTTAATTCAGGTTTTTATTAGGCAAATCGGCAAAACAACCTTGGCCAGTTAACAAATAAACGGTGAATATGGTCAATACATAATACATACTGACCATATATAGGCCTACGTTTATTAATCTAGCATACATAAAGAATGTTTTAATATGAATACCACATATGAAGTGCAAACGGTTGTTTTTTTTATTTATAGATGACAGTAATGTCACAAATGTATGCATATTCGGCCATGAACAGTTTCGGAGGTATTTATTTCTAACAATAGCATATTTGGGACAATATAATAGAAAGTGGTATTCGGATTCAATCACACTTCATGTGCATAATTTACAAATTCAATATTGTCTATGAACTCCAGAGAATCTACCAAATTCTATTTCTATGTTTTGTGAACATAATCTAAAGCATTAATACTACACATATGAGAGACTGAAAGCAGACGATGAGGTTGTGAGAACAATATCAACAAATACACATAGCAAACAGTAACGTCACCATACAGTAACATCTCCCTATCATGCTGTCATAGTCATACAGCTGATTTCATAATTAGTTTCAAGATACCCCTATAAGTAATATCTGCACATTATTCGATATATGTATTGTAATTAATTGCTTCATTCCCCTTTTCTACTATACCAATTCCATAATACTATATCATCATATTCAATAACATATTATATTTAGTATCTCTACTTTTCAGCTTTGGTTTAAACATATTTTATTTATCAAGATAAATATGACATATAACAGCTGTACATATAACATCCATACAATACAACTATCAAGATAAGTGGATTGAATTGAAAGCTACAGGAGCTTATGGTAATTCTCTCCACTACATACTAATTATCATTTCGTGGATATGGCAGTTAAAATTTATTATAGTAGTAAAACTCGACTAAAATTGAATATTGATACAGTTTATAAGAATAATAATGTAGCTTAAGTATTGACTTTTAGATTGAGTTAAAGATTAGAAGAGTATACAGTCAAATCTGTGTTAAGCAGCCAGCCAAGGGAATCACAGAAAGTGGCTGCTTAACACAGGTGGCTGTTTAATAGAGGTCAAATGTATAATAAAACAACATACTGGGAATCTGGAAACTGGCTGCTTAATACAGGTTGGCTGCTTAATAGAGGTGACCACTAACAGGTTTGACTGTAGAAGTAAGAGATATGTAGGAGCGATAATGGCGGTTGAAGTCGGTCAGATAACTAAGATTTCAAGATCAGTCAAAACGTTTTGATTTCTCTATATATGTGAAAACTGCATGGACACTATTTCCATTAAAGTCATTTGATAATGATGTATTTCCAAACAGCAGAGTCTTTAGAGAAGCATTACGCATTACAGTGTACATTAACAGAGTTTATTAGTGGTGCTCTGATTGTATCATAATTTCTGCAATGGAAATAGAAAAGTGATGTTGGTTCCCGCTCTTCGCAAGTGCATAGTGGTGATGGAATAATATTTTGAAGTGAGCTACATTTGGTACGGAGACGGGCATGCAGAATCTGCAATCTCTGCTTACCTAAAAGGTAATATGATGGCACTTTGTTGACTTTAACATTACTATATAATTCAAATGTGCATTTCACTAATAGTCCTATATTTTAATTGCATTTGATTTGTATAATTATATGTTGAGGGCCTCGTGGTTGATTAAATCATAAAATAAACCCTTTTTAAACCCATTATCATTAAATCTGACTTAATAGAAACCCAATCAATGGTACGTGTAGATGCCTAGTAATTGAGAGAGATATAGAGAGATACATAGAGAGAGAGACATATATAGAGAGACATATATATAGAGAGACATAGAGAGAGAGATACAGAGAGAGAGAGAGAGCGAGAGATATATATAGAGAGAGATAGAGAGAGACATAGTCAACGACAGACAGAGAGGGAGACAAAAATAGATAGAATAGAGAAAAATCAGAGAGAGAGAGAGATAGAGAAAGAGAGAGAGAGAGAGAGATATAGAGAGAGATATAGATAGAGATAGAGATACAGAGAGAGAAAGAGAGAGACATAGAGAGATACATATATAGACAGAGAGAGACATAAAGAGACATACACTAGAGAGAGAGAGAGAGAGAGAAATAGAGAGAAGAGAGAGAGGACACGAAGAGACAGAGAGAGAGAGAAAGAGAGAGGGAGAGAGACATAGATAGAGAGAGAGACAGACATACAGAGAGACAGAGGGAGATAGACATATAGAGAGAGTGGAGAGATATATAGAGAGAGCGACAGAGAGAGATACATAGAGAGAGAGGGAGATATACATAGAGAGA
>JABXNX010001835.1:0-49589 GCA_014843695.1 Archivesica marissinica | reverse complement strand
GAACGTGGAGGGGAGAATACATGGTGAAGAACGTGGAGGGGAGAATGCATGTTGATGAACGTGGAGGGGAGAATGCATGTTGAAGAACGTGGAGGGAAGAATGCATGGTGAATAACATGGAAGGAAGAACGTGGAGGGGAGAATACATGGTGAAGAACGTGGAGGGGAGAATGCATGTTGATGAACGTGGAGGGGAGAATGCATGGGATGAACGTGGAGGGGAGAATGCATGTTGATGAACGTGGAGGGGAGAATGCATGTTGATGAACGTGGAGGGGAGAATGCATGTTGAAGAACGTGGAGCGGAGAAAGCATGTGATAACGTGGAGGGGAGAAAGCATGGTGAATAACGTGGAGGGGAGAATGCATGTTGAAGAACGTGGAGGGGAGAATGCATGGTGAAGAACGTGGAGGGAGAATGCATGTGATGAACGTGTAGGAAAGAATGCATGTGATGAACGGGGAGAATGCATGGTGATGAACATAGAGGGGGAGAATGCATGTTGATGAACGTGGAGGGGAGTATGCATGTTGATGAACGTGGAGGTGGTGAATGCATGATGAAGAACGTGGAGGGGAGAATGCATGGTGAAAAACATGGAGGGGAGAATTCATGGTGATGAACGTGGAGGGGAGAATGCATGTTGATGAGGGGGAGAATGCATGGTGAAGAACGTGGAGGGGAGAATTCATGTTGATGAACGTGGAGGGGAGAATGCATGTTGATGAACGTGGAGGGGAGAATGCATGGTGATGAACGTGTAGGAGGGGAATGCATGGTGATAAACGTGGAGGGGAGAATGCATGGTGAATAACGTGGAGGGGTGAATGCATGGTGAATAATGTGGAGAGGAGAATGTATGGTGATGAACGTTGAGGGGAGAATGCATGGTGAAAAACATGGAGAGGAGAATGCATGGTGAATAAAGTGGAGGGGAGAATGCATGGTGAATAACGTGGAGGGGAGAATGCATGGTGATTAACGTGGAGGGGAGAATGCATGTTGATGAACGTGGAGGGGGAGAATGCATGGGGATGAACGTGGAGGGGAGAATGCATGGTGATGAACGTGGAGGGGAGAATGCATGTTGATGAACGTGGAGGGGAGAATGCATGTTGATGAACGTGGAGGGGGAGAATGCATGGTGAAGAACGTGGAGGGGAGAATGCATGGGATGAACGTGGAGGGGAGAATGCATGTTGATGAACGTGGACGGGAGAATGCATGTTGATGAACGTGGAGGGAGAATGCATGGTGAAGAACGTGGAGGGGAGAATGCATCGTGATGAACGTGGAGGGAATAATGCATGAGGAAGAACGTGGAGCGGAGAATGCATGTTAATGAAACGTGGAGGGAAGAATGCATGGGGATGAACGTGGATGGGAGAATGCATGGTGATGAACGTGGAGGGAACAATGCATGGTGAATAACGTGGAGGGAAGAATGCATGATGAATAACGTGGAGGGAAGAACGTGGAGGGGAGAATACATGGTGAAGAACGTGGAGGGGAGAATGCATGGTGAAGAACGTGGAGGGAAGAATGCATGGTGAATAACATGGAAGGAAGAACGTGGAGGGGAGAATACATGGTGTAGAACGTGGAGGCGAGAATGCATGTTGATGAACGTGGAGGGGAGAATGCATGTTGATGAACGTGGAGGGGAGAATGCATGGTGAATAATGTGGAGGGGAGAATGCATGGGGATGAACGTGGAGGGGAGAATGCATGTTGATGAACGTGGAGGGGAGAATGCATGTTGATGAACGTGGAGGTGGATAATGCATGGTGAAGAACGTGGAGGGGAGAATGCATGGTGATGAACGTGGAGGAAAGAATGCATGGGGAAGAACGTGGATGGAAGAATGCATGGTGAATAACGTGGAGGGGAGAATGCATGGTGAATAACGTGGAGGGGAGAATGCATGGTGAATAAGGTGGAGGGGAGAATGCTTGGTGATTAACGTGGAGGGGAGAATGCATGTTGATGAACGAGGAGGGGAGAATGCATGTTGATGAACCTGGAGGGGAGAATGCATTTTGATGAACGTGGAGGGGGAGAATGCATGGTGAAGAACGTGGAGGGGAGAATGCATGGTGATGAACGTAGAGGGGGAGAATGCATGTTGATGAACGTGTAGGGGAGAATGCATGTTGATGAACGTGGGGGGGGGAGAATGCATGGTGATGAACATGGAGGGGGAGAATGCATGTTGATGAACGTGGAGGGGAGAATGCATGTTGATGAACGTGGAGGGGAGAAGCATGATGAAGAACGTGGAGGGGAGAATGCATGGTGAAAAACTGGAGGGGAGAATGCATGGTGATGAACGTGGAGGGGAGAATGCATGTTGATGAGGGGGAGAATGCATGGTGAAGAACGTGGAGGGGAGAATGCATGTTGATGAACGTGGAGGGGAGAATGCATGTTGATGAACGTGGAGGGGAGAATGCATGGTGATGAACGTGTAGGAGGGGAATGCATGGTGATAAACGTGGAGGGGAGAATGCATGGTGAATAACGTGGAGGGGAGAATGCATGGTGAATAACGTGGAGAGGAGAATGTATGGTGATGAACGTGGAGGGGAGAATGCATGGTGAAAAACATGGAGAGGAGAATGCATGGTGAATAAAGTGGAGGGGAGAATGCATGGTGATAACGTGGAGGGGAGAATGCATGGTGATTAACGTGGGGGGAGAATGCATGTTGATGAACGTGGAGGGGAGAATGCATGGGAAAACGTGGGGGGAGAATGCATGGTGAATAAAGTGGAGGGGAGAATGCATGGTGAATAACGTGGAGGGGAGGAGAATGCATGGTGATAACGTGGAGGGGAGAATGCATGTTGATGAACGTGGAGGGGAGAATGCATGGTGATGAACGTGGAGGGGGAGAATGCATGGTGATGAACGTGGAGGGGAGAATGCATGGTGATAACGTGGAGGGGAGAATGCATGTTGAGAACGTGGAGGGGAGAATGCATGTGAATGAACGTGGAGGGGAGAATGCATGGTGATGAACGTGGAGGGGAGAATGCATGGTGATGAACGTGGAGGGGAGAATGCATGTTGATGAACGTGGAGGGGGAGAATGCATGGTGAAGAACGTGGAGGGGGAGAATGCATGGTGATGAACGTGGAGGGAAGAATGCATCGTGATGAACGGGAGGGAATAATGCATGAGGAAGAACGTGGAGTGGAGAATGCATGTTGATGAACGTGGAGGGAAGAATGCATGGGGATGAACGTGGAGGGGAGAATGCATGGTGATGAACGTGGAGGGAACAATGCATGGTGACTAACGTGGAGGGAAGAATGCATGATGAATAACGTGGAGGGAAGAACGTGGAGGGGAGAATACATGGTGAAGAACGTGGAGGGGAGAATGCATGGTGAAGAACGTGGAGGGAAGAATGCATGGTGAATAACATAGAAGAACGTGGAGGGGAGAATACATGGTGAAGAACGTGGAGGGGAGAATGCATGTTGATGAACGTGGAGGGGAGAATGCATGTTGATGAACGTGGAGGGGAGAATGCATGGTGAATAACGTGGAGGGGAGAATGCATGGGGATGAACGTGGAGGGGAGAATGCATGGTGATGAACGTGGAGGGGAGAATGCATGTTGAAGAACGTGGAGGGGAGAATGCATGGTGAAGAACGTGGAGGGGAGAATGCATGGTGAAGAACGTGGAGGGGAGAATGCATGGTGATGAACGTGGAGGGGAGAATGCATGGTGAATAACGTGGAGGGGAGAATGCATGGTGAATAACGTGGAGGGGAGAATGCATGGTGATGAACGTGGAGGGGAGAATGCATGGTGAAGAACGTGGAGGGGAGAATGCATGTTGATGAACGTGGAGGGGAGAATGCATGTTGATGAACGTGGAGGGGGAGAATGCATGGTGAAGAACGTGCAGGGGAGAATGCATGTTGATGAACGTGGAGGGGAGAATGCATGTTGATGAACGTGGAGGGGAGAATGCATGGTGAATAACGTGGAGGGGAGAATACATGGTGAATAACGTGGAGGGGAGAATGCATGGTGAAGAACGTGGAGGGGAGAAAGCATGGTGAATAAAGTGGAGGGGAGAATGCATGGTGAATGACGTGGAGGGGAGAATGCATGGTGAAGAACGTGGAGGGGAGAATGCATGGTGAAGAACGTGGAGGGAAGAATGCATGGTGAATAGCGTGGCGGGAAGAACGTGGAGGGGAGAATGCATGGTGATGAACTTGGAGGAAAGAATGCATGGTGATGAACGTGGAGGGGAGAATGCATTTGATGAACGTGGAGGGGGAGAATGCATAGTGACGAACGTGGAGGGGAGAATGCATGGTGATGAACGTGTAGGGGGAGAATGCATGGTGATGAACGTGGAGGGGAGAATGCATGGTGAAGAAAGTGGAGAATGCATGGTGATGAACGTGTAGGAAAGAATGCATGGTGAATAACGTGGAGGGGAGAATGCATGGTGAATAACGTGAAGGGGAGAATGCATGGTGAATAACGTTGAGGGAAGAATGCATGGTGAATAACGTGGAGGGGAGAATGCATGGTGAAGGAAGAATACACGAGGAAGAACGTGGAGGGGAGAATGGATGGGGAAGAACGTATGGGGAAGAACGTGGAGGGGAGAATGTATGGGGAAGAACGTGGAGGGGAGAATGCGTGGGGAAGAACGTGGAGGGAAGAATGCTTGGTGAATAACGTGGAGGGGGAGAATGCATGTTGATGAACGTGGAGGGGAGAATGCATGTTGATGAACGTGGAGGGGGAGAATGCATGGTGAAGAACGTGGAGGGGAGAATGCATGTTGATGAACGTGGACGGGAGAATGCATGTTGATGAACGTGGAGGGGGAGAATGCATGGTGAAGAGCGTGGAGGGGAGAATGCATCGTGATGAACGTGGAGGGAATAATGCATGAGGAAGAACGTGGAGTGGAGAATGCATGTTGATGAACGTGGAGGGAAGAATGCATGGGGATGAACGTGGAGGGGAGAATGCATGGTGATGAACGTGGAGGGAAAAATGCATGGTGACTAACGTGGAGGGAAGAATGCATGATGAATAACGTGGAGGGAAGAACGTGGAGGGGAGAATACATGGTGAAGAACGTGGAGGGGAGAATGCATAGTGAAGAACGTGGAGGGAAGAATGCATGGTGAATAACATGGAAGGAAGAACGTGGAGGGGAGAATACATGGTGTAGAACGTGGAGGCGAGAATGCATGTTGATGAACGTGGAGGGGAGAATGCATGTTGATGAACGTGGAGGGGAGAATACATGGTGAATAACGTGGAGGGGAGAATGCATGGGGATGAACGTGGAGGGGAGAATGCATGTTGATGAACGTGGAGGGGAGAATGCATGTTGATGAACGTGGAGGTGGAGAATGCATGGTGAAGAACGTGGAGGCGAGAATGCATGTTGATGAACGTGGAGGGGAGAATGCATGTTGATGAACGTGGAGGGGAGAATGCATGGTGAATAATGTGGAGGGGAGAATGCATGGGGATGAACGTGGAGGGGAGAATGCATGTTGATGAACGTGGACGGGAGAATGCATGTTGATGAACGTGGAGGTGGATAATGCATGGTGAAGAACGTGGAGGGGAGAATGCATGGTGATGAACGTGGAGGGAAGAATGCATGTTGATGAACGTGGAGGGGAGAATGCATGTTGATGAACGTGGAGGGGAGAATGCATGGTGATGAACGTAGAGGGGGAGAATGCATGGTGATGAACGTGGAGGGGAGAATGCATGGTGAATAATGTGGAGAGGAGAATGTATGGTGATGAACGTTGAGGGGAGAATGCATGGTGAAAAACATGGAGAGGAGAATGCATGGTGAATAAAGTGGAGGGGAGAATGCATGGTGAATAACGTGGAGGGGAGAATGCATGGTGATTAACGTGGAGGGGAGAATGCATGTTGATGAACGTGGAGGGAAGAATGCATGGGGATGAACGTGGAGGGGAGAATGCATGGTGAATAACGTGGAGGGGAGAATGCATGGTGAATAAAGTGGAGGGGAGAATGCATGGTGAATAACGTGGAGGGGAGAATGCATGGTGATTAACGTGGAGGGGAGAATGCATGTTGATGAACGTGGAGGGGGAGAATGCATGGGGATGAACGTGGAGGGGAGAATGCATGTTGATGAACGTGGAGGGGAGAATGCATGTTGATGAACGTGGAGGGGAGAATGCATGTTGATGAACGTGGAGGGGGAGAATGCATGGTGAAGAACGTGGAGGGGAGAATGCATGGGGATGAACGTGGAGGGGAGAATGCATGTTGATGAACGTGGAGGGGAGAATGCATGTTGATGAACGTGGAGGGGGAGAATGCATGGTGAAGAGCGTGGAGGGGAGAATGCATCGTGATGAACGTGGAGGGAATAATGCATGAGGAAGAACGTGGAGTGGAGAATGCATGTTGATGAACGTGGAGGGGAGAATGCATGGGGATGAACGTGGAGGGGAGAATGCATGGTGATGAACGTGGAGGGAACAATGCATGGTGACTAACGTGGAGGGAAGAATGCATGATGAATAACGTGGAGGGAAGAACGTGGAGGGGAGAATACATGGTGAAGAACGTGGAGGGGAGAATGCATGGTGAAGAACGTGGAGGGAAGAATGCATGGTGAATAACATGGAAGGAAGAACGTGGAGGGGAGAATACATGGTGTAGAACGTGGAGGCGAGAATGCATGTTGATGAACGTGGAGGGGAGAATGCATGTTGATGAACGTGGAGGGGAGAATGCATGGTGAATAATGTGGAGGGGAGAATGCATGGGGATGAACGTGGAGGGGAGAATGCATGTTGATGAACGTGGAGGGGAGAATGCATGTTGATGAACGTGGAGGTGGATAATGCATGGTGAAGAACGTGGAGGGGAGAATGCATGGTGATGAACGTGGAGGAAAGAATGCATGGGGAAGAACGTGGATGGAAGAATGCATGGTGAATAACGTGGAGGGGAGAATGCATGGTGAATAACGTGGAGGGGAGAATGCATGGTGAATAAGGTGGAGGGGAGAATGCTTGGTGATTAACGTGGAGGGGAGAATGCATGTTGATGAACGAGGAGGGGAGAATGCATGTTGATGAACCTGGAGGGGAGAATGCATTTTGATGAACGTGGAGGGGGAGAATGCATGGTGAAGAACGTGGAGGGGAGAATGCATGGTGATGAACGTAGAGGGGGAGAATGCATGTTGATGAACGTGTAGGGGAGAATGCATGTTGATGAACGTGGGGGGGGAGAATGCATGGTGATGAACATAGAGGGGGAGAATGCATGTTGATGAACGTGGAGGGGAGAATGCATGTTGATGAACGTGGAGGTGGTGAATGCATGATGAAGAACGTGGAGGGGAGAATGCATGGTGAAAAACTGGAGGGGAGAATTCATGGTGATGAACGTGGAGGGGAGAATGCATGTTGATGAGGGGGAGAATGCATGGTGAAGAACGTGGAGGGGAGAATTCATGTTGATGAACGTGGAGGGGAGAATGCATGTTGATGAACGTGGAAAAAAGGGGGAGAATGCATGGTGATGAACGTGTAGGAGGGGAATGCATGGTGATGAACGTGGAGGGGAGAATGCATGGTGATGAACGTGGAGGGGAGAATGCATGGTGAAGAACGTGGAGAGGAGAATGCATGGTGATGAACGTGGAGGGGAGAATGCATGGTGAAAAACGTGGAGAGGAGAATGCATGGTGAATAACGTGGAGGGGAGAATGCATGGTGAATAACGTGGAGGGGAGAATGCATGGTGATTAACGTGGAGGGGAGAATGCATGGTGATGAACGTGGAGGGAAGAATGCATGGGGATGAACGTGGAGGGGAGAATGCATGGTGAATAACGTGGAGGGGAGAATGCATGGTGAATAAAGTGGAGGGGAGAATGCATGGTGAATAACGTGGAGGGGAGAATGCATGGTGATTAACGTGGAGGGGAGAATGCATGTTGATGAACGTGGAGGGGGAGAATGCATGGGGATGAACGTGGAGGGGAGAATGCATGTTGATGAACGTGGAGGGGAGAATGCATGTTGATGAACGTGGAGGGGAGAATGCATGTTGATGAACGTGGAGGGGGAGAATGCATGGTGAAGAACGTGGAGGGGAGAATGCATGGGGATGAACGTGGAGGGTAGAATGCATGTTGATGAACGTGGACGGGAGAATGCATGTTGATGAACGTGGAGGGGGAGAATGCATGGTGAAGAGCGTGGAGGGGAGAATGCATCGTGATGAACGTGGAGGGAATAATGCATGAGGAAGAACGTGGAGTGGAGAATGCCTGTTGATGAACATGGAGGGGAGAATGCATGGGGATGAACGTGCAGGGGAGAATGCATGGTGATGAACGTGGAGGGAACAATGCATGGTGACTAACGTGGAGGGAAGAATGCATGATGAATAACGTGGAGGGAAGAACGTGGAGGGGAGAATACATGGTGAAGAACGTGGAGGGGAGAATGCATGGTGAAGAACGTGGAGGGAAGAATGCATGGTGAATAACATGGAAGGAAGAACGTGGAGGGGAGAATACATGGTGTAGAACGTGGAGGCGAGAATGCATGTTGATGAACGTGGAGGGGAGAATGCATGTTGATGAACGTGGAGGGGAGAATGCATGGTGAATAATGTGGAGGGGAGAATGCATGGGGATGAACGTGGAGGGGAGAATGCATGTTGATGAACGTGGAGGGGAGAATGCATGTTGATGAACGTGGAGGTGGATAATGCATGGTGAAGAACGTGGAGGGGAGAATGCATGGTGATGAACGTGGAGGGAAGAATGCATGTTGATGAACGTGGAGGGGAGAATGCATGTTGATGAACGTGGAGGGGAGAATGCATGGTGATGAACGTGGAGGGGGAGAATGCATGGTGATGAACGTGGAGGGGAGAATGCATGGTGAAGAACGTGGAGGGGAGAATGCATGTTGATGAACGTGGAGGGGAGAATGCATGTTGATGAACGTGGAGGGGGAGAATGCATGGTGAAGAACGTGCAGGGGAGAATGCATGTTGATGAACGTGGAGGGGAGAATGCATGTTGATGAACGTGGAGGGGAGAATGCATGGTGAATAACGTGGAGGGGAGAATACATGGTGAATAACGTGGAGGGGAGAATGCATGGTGAAGAACGTGGAGGGGAGAAAGCATGGTGAATAAAGTGGAGGGGAGAATGCATGGTGAATGACGTGGAGGGGAGAATGCATGGTGAAGAACGTGGAGGGGAGAATGCATGGTGAAGAACGTGGAGGGAAGAATGCATGGTGAATAGCGTGGCGGGAAGAACGTGGAGGGGAGAATGCATGGTGATGAACTTGGAGGAAAGAATGCATGGTGATGAACGTGGAGGGGAGAATGCATTTGATGAACGTGGAGGGGGAGAATGCATAGTGACGAACGTGGAGGGGAGAATGCATGGTGATGAACGTGTAGGGGGAGAATGCATGGTGATGAACGTGGAGGGGAGAATGCATGGTGAAGAAAGTGGAGAATGCATGGTGATGAACGTGTAGGAAAGAATGCATGGTGAATAACGTGGAGGGGAGAATGCATGGTGAATAACGTGAAGGGGAGAATGCATGGTGAATAACGTTGAGGGAAGAATGCATGGTGAATAACGTGGAGGGGAGAATGCATGGTGAAGGAAGAATACACGAGGAAGAACGTGGAGGGGAGAATGGATGGGGAAGAACGTATGGGGAAGAACGTGGAGGGGAGAATGTATGGGGAAGAACGTGGAGGGGAGAATGCGTGGGGAAGAACGTGGAGGGAAGAATGCTTGGTGAATAACGTGGAGGGGGAGAATGCATGTTGATGAACGTGGAGGGGAGAATGCATGTTGATGAACGTGGAGGGGGAGAATGCATGGTGAAGAACGTGGAGGGGAGAATGCATGTTGATGAACGTGGACGGGAGAATGCATGTTGATGAACGTGGAGGGGGAGAATGCATGGTGAAGAGCGTGGAGGGGAGAATGCATCGTGATGAACGTGGAGGGAATAATGCATGAGGAAGAACGTGGAGTGGAGAATGCATGTTGATGAACGTGGAGGGAAGAATGCATGGGGATGAACGTGGAGGGGAGAATGCATGGTGATGAACGTGGAGGGAAAAATGCATGGTGACTAACGTGGAGGGAAGAATGCATGATGAATAACGTGGAGGGAAGAACGTGGAGGGGAGAATACATGGTGAAGAACGTGGAGGGGAGAATGCATAGTGAAGAACGTGGAGGGAAGAATGCATGGTGAATAACATGGAAGGAAGAACGTGGAGGGGAGAATACATGGTGTAGAACGTGGAGGCGAGAATGCATGTTGATGAACGTGGAGGGGAGAATGCATGTTGATGAACGTGGAGGGGAGAATACATGGTGAATAACGTGGAGGGGAGAATGCATGGGGATGAACGTGGAGGGGAGAATGCATGTTGATGAACGTGGAGGGGAGAATGCATGTTGATGAACGTGGAGGTGGAGAATGCATGGTGAAGAACGTGGAGGCGAGAATGCATGTTGATGAACGTGGAGGGGAGAATGCATGTTGATGAACGTGGAGGGGAGAATGCATGGTGAATAATGTGGAGGGGAGAATGCATGGGGATGAACGTGGAGGGGAGAATGCATGTTGATGAACGTGGACGGGAGAATGCATGTTGATGAACGTGGAGGTGGATAATGCATGGTGAAGAACGTGGAGGGGAGAATGCATGGTGATGAACGTGGAGGGAAGAATGCATGTTGATGAACGTGGAGGGGAGAATGCATGTTGATGAACGTGGAGGGGAGAATGCATGGTGATGAACGTAGAGGGGGAGAATGCATGGTGATGAACGTGGAGGGGAGAATGCATGGTGAATAATGTGGAGAGGAGAATGTATGGTGATGAACGTTGAGGGGAGAATGCATGGTGAAAAACATGGAGAGGAGAATGCATGGTGAATAAAGTGGAGGGGAGAATGCATGGTGAATAACGTGGAGGGGAGAATGCATGGTGATTAACGTGGAGGGGAGAATGCATGTTGATGAACGTGGAGGGAAGAATGCATGGGGATGAACGTGGAGGGGAGAATGCATGGTGAATAACGTGGAGGGGAGAATGCATGGTGAATAAAGTGGAGGGGAGAATGCATGGTGAATAACGTGGAGGGGAGAATGCATGGTGATTAACGTGGAGGGGAGAATGCATGTTGATGAACGTGGAGGGGGAGAATGCATGGGGATGAACGTGGAGGGGAGAATGCATGTTGATGACGTGGAGGGAGAATGCATGGTGATGAACGTGGAGGGGAGAATGCATGGTGATGAACGTGGAGGGGAGAATGCATGGTGAAGAACGTGGAGGGGAGAATGCATGGTGATGAACGTGGAGGGGAGAATGCATGTTGATGAACGTGGAGGAGGAGAATGCATGGTGATGAACGTGGAGGGGAGAATGCATGGTGAAGAACGTGGAGGGGAGAATGCATGGTGATGAACGTGGAGGGGAGAATGCATGGGGAATAACGTGGAGGGGAGAATGCATGGTGAAGAACGTGGAGGGGAGAATGCATGGGGATGAACGTGGAGGGGAGAATGCATGGTGATGAACGTGGAGGGAACAATGCATGGTGACTAACGTGGAGGGAAGAATGCATGATGAATAACGTGGAGGGAAGAACGTGGAGGGGAAACATGTAAGAACGTGGAGGGGAGAATGCATGGTGAAGAACGTGGAGGGAAGAATGCATGGTGAATAACATGGAAGGAAGAACGTGGAGGGGAGAATACATGGTGTAGAACGTGGAGGCGAGAATGCATGTTGATGAACGTGGAGGGGAGAATGCATGTTGATGAACGTGGAGGGGAGAATGCATGGTGAATAATGTGGAGGGGAGAATGCATGGGGATGAACGTGGAGGGGAGAATGCATGTTGATGAACGTGGAGGGGAGAATGCATGTTGATGAACGTGGAGGTGGATAATGCATGGTGAAGAACGTGGAGGGGAGAATGCATGGTGATGAACGTGGAGGAAAGAATGCATGGGGAAGAACGTGGATGGAAGAATGCATGGTGAATAACGTGGAGGGGAGAATGCATGGTGAATAACGTGGAGGGGAGAATGCATGGTGAATAAGGTGGAGGGGAGAATGCTTGGTGATTAACGTGGAGGGGAGAATGCATGTTGATGAACGAGGAGGGGAGAATGCATGTTGATGAACCTGGAGGGGAGAATGCATTTTGATGAACGTGGAGGGGGAGAATGCATGGTGAAGAACGTGGAGGGGAGAATGCATGGTGATGAACGTAGAGGGGGAGAATGCATGTTGATGAACGTGTAGGGGAGAATGCATGTTGATGACGTGGGGGGGGAGAATGCATGGTGATGAACATAGAGGGGGAGAATGCATGTTGATGAACGTGGAGGGGAGTATGCATGTTGATGAACGTGGAGGTGGTGAATGCATGATGAAGAACGTGGAGGGGAGAATGCATGGTGAAAAACATGGAGGGGAGAATTCATGGTGATGAACGTGGAGGGGAGAATGCATGTTGATGAGGGGGAGAATGCATGGTGAAGAACGTGGAGGGGAGAATTCATGTTGATGAACGTGGAGGGGAGAATGCATGTTGATGAACGTGGAGGGGAGAATGCATGGTGATGAACGTGTAGGAGGGGAATGCATGGTGATAAACGTGGAGGGGAGAATGCATGGTGAATAACGTGGAGGGGTGAATGCATGGTGAATAATGTGGAGAGGAGAATGTATGGTGATGAACGTTGAGGGGAGAATGCATGGTGAAAAACATGGAGAGGAGAATGCATGGTGAATAAAGTGGAGGGGAGAATGCATGGTGAATAACGTGGAGGGGAGAATGCATGGTGATTAACGTGGAGGGGAGAATGCATGTTGATGAACGTGGAGGGAAGAATGCATGGGGATGAACGTGGAGGGGAGAATGCATGGTGAATAACGTGGAGGGGAGAATGCATGGTGAATAAAGTGGAGGGGAGAATGCATGGTGAATAACGTGGAGGGGAGAATGCATGGTGATTAACGTGGAGGGGAGAATGCATGTTGATGAACGTGGAGGGGGAGAATGCATGGGGATGAACGTGGAGGGGAGAATGCATGTTGATGAACGTGGAGGGGAGAATGCATGTTGATGAACGTGGAGGGGAGAATGCATGTTGATGAACGTGGAGGGGGAGAATGCATGGTGAAGAACGTGGAGGGGAGAATGCATGGGGATGAACGTGGAGGGGAGAATGCATGTTGATGAACGTGGAGGGGAGAATGCATGTTGATGAACGTGGAGGGGGAGAATGCATGGTGAAGAGCGTGGAGGGGAGAATGCATCGTGATGAACGTGGAGGGAATAATGCATGAGGAAGAACGTGGAGTGGAGAATGCCTGTTGATGAACATGGAGGGGAGAATGCATGGGGATGAACGTGCAGGGGAGAATGCATGGTGATGAACGTGGAGGGAACAATGCATGGTGACTAACGTGGAGGGAAGAATGCATGATGAATAACGTGGAGGGAAGAACGTGGAGGGGAGAATACATGGTGAAGAACGTGGAGGGGAGAATGCATGGTGAAGAACGTGGAGGGAAGAATGCATGGTGAATAACATGGAAGGAAGAACGTGGAGGGGAGAATACATGGTGTAGAACGTGGAGGCGAGAATGCATGTTGATGAACGTGGAGGGGAGAATGCATGTTGATGAACGTGGAGGGGAGAATGCATGGTGAATAATGTGGAGGGGAGAATGCATGGGGATGAACGTGGAGGGGAGAATGCATGTTGATGAACGTGGACGGGAGAATGCATGTTGATGAACGTGGAGGTGGATAATGCATGGTGAAGAACGTGGAGGGGAGAATGCATGGTGATGAACGTGGAGGGAAGAATGCATGTTGATGAACGTGGAGGGGAGAATGCATGTTGATGAACGTGGAGGGGAGAATGCATGGTGATGAACGTAGAGGGGGAGAATGCATGGTGATGAACGTGGAGGGGAGAATGCATGGTGAAGAACGTGGAGGGGAGAATGCATGTTGATGAACGTGGAGGGGAGAATGCATGTTGATGAACGTGGAGGGGGAGAATGCATGGTGAAGAACGTGCAGGGGAGAATGCATGTTGATGAACGTGGAGGGGAGAATGCATGTTGATGAACGTGGAGGGGAGAATGCATGGTGAATAACGTGGAGGGGAGAATACATGGTGAATAACGTGGAGGGGAGAATGCATGGTGAAGAACGTGGAGGGGAGAAAGCATGGTGAATAAAGTGGAGGGGAGAATGCATGGTGAATGACGTGGAGGGGAGAATGCATGGTGAAGAACGTGGAGGGGAGAATGCATGGTGAAGAACGTGGAGGGAAGAATGCATGGTGAATAGCGTGGCGGGAAGAACGTGGAGGGGAGAATGCATGGTGATGAACTTGGAGGAAAGAATGCATGGTGATGAACGTGGAGGGGAGAATGCATTTGATGAACGTGGAGGGGGAGAATGCATAGTGACGAACGTGGAGGGGAGAATGCATGGTGATGAACGTGTAGGGGGAGAATGCATGGTGATGAACGTGGAGGGGAGAATGCATGGTGAAGAAAGTGGAGAATGCATGGTGATGAACGTGTAGGAAAGAATGCATGGTGAATAACGTGGAGGGGAGAATGCATGGTGAATAACGTGAAGGGGAGAATGCATGGTGAATAACGTTGAGGGAAGAATGCATGGTGAATAACGTGGAGGGGAGAATGCATGGTGAAGGAAGAATACACGAGGAAGAACGTGGAGGGGAGAATGGATGGGGAAGAACGTATGGGGAAGAACGTGGAGGGGAGAATGTATGGGGAAGAACGTGGAGGGGAGAATGCGTGGGGAAGAACGTGGAGGGAAGAATGCTTGGTGAATAACGTGGAGGGGGAGAATGCATGTTGATGAACGTGGAGGGGAGAATGCATGTTGATGAACGTGGAGGGGGAGAATGCATGGTGAAGAACGTGGAGGGGAGAATGCATGTTGATGAACGTGGACGGGAGAATGCATGTTGATGAACGTGGAGGGGGAGAATGCATGGTGAAGAGCGTGGAGGGGAGAATGCATCGTGATGAACGTGGAGGGAATAATGCATGAGGAAGAACGTGGAGTGGAGAATGCATGTTGATGAACGTGGAGGGAAGAATGCATGGGGATGAACGTGGAGGGGAGAATGCATGGTGATGAACGTGGAGGGAAAAATGCATGGTGACTAACGTGGAGGGAAGAATGCATGATGAATAACGTGGAGGGAAGAACGTGGAGGGGAGAATACATGGTGAAGAACGTGGAGGGGAGAATGCATAGTGAAGAACGTGGAGGGAAGAATGCATGGTGAATAACATGGAAGGAAGAACGTGGAGGGGAGAATACATGGTGTAGAACGTGGAGGCGAGAATGCATGTTGATGAACGTGGAGGGGAGAATGCATGTTGATGAACGTGGAGGGGAGAATACATGGTGAATAACGTGGAGGGGAGAATGCATGGGGATGAACGTGGAGGGGAGAATGCATGTTGATGAACGTGGAGGGGAGAATGCATGTTGATGAACGTGGAGGTGGAGAATGCATGGTGAAGAACGTGGAGGCGAGAATGCATGTTGATGAACGTGGAGGGGAGAATGCATGTTGATGAACGTGGAGGGGAGAATGCATGGTGAATAATGTGGAGGGGAGAATGCATGGGGATGAACGTGGAGGGGAGAATGCATGTTGATGAACGTGGACGGGAGAATGCATGTTGATGAACGTGGAGGTGGATAATGCATGGTGAAGAACGTGGAGGGGAGAATGCATGGTGATGAACGTGGAGGGAAGAATGCATGTTGATGAACGTGGAGGGGAGAATGCATGTTGATGAACGTGGAGGGGAGAATGCATGGTGATGAACGTAGAGGGGGAGAATGCATGGTGATGAACGTGGAGGGGAGAATGCATGGTGAATAATGTGGAGAGGAGAATGTATGGTGATGAACGTTGAGGGGAGAATGCATGGTGAAAAACATGGAGAGGAGAATGCATGGTGAATAAAGTGGAGGGGAGAATGCATGGTGAATAACGTGGAGGGGAGAATGCATGGTGATTAACGTGGAGGGGAGAATGCATGTTGATGAACGTGGAGGGAAGAATGCATGGGGATGAACGTGGAGGGGAGAATGCATGGTGAATAACGTGGAGGGGAGAATGCATGGTGAATAAAGTGGAGGGGAGAATGCATGGTGAATAACGTGGAGGGGAGAATGCATGGTGATTAACGTGGAGGGGAGAATGCATGTTGATGAACGTGGAGGGGGAGAATGCATGGGGATGAACGTGGAGGGGAGAATGCATGTTGATGAACGTGGAGGGGAGAATGCATGTTGATGAACGTGGAGGGGAGAATGCATGTTGATGAACGTGGAGGGGGAGAATGCATGGTGAAGAACGTGGAGGGGAGAATGCATGGGGATGAACGTGGAGGGGAGAATGCATGTTGATGAACGTGGAGGGGAGAATGCATGTTGATGAACGTGGAGGGGGAGAATGCATGGTGAAGAGCGTGGAGGGGAGAATGCATCGTGATGAACGTGGAGGGAATAATGCATGAGGAAGAACGTGGAGTGGAGAATGCCTGTTGATGAACATGGAGGGGAGAATGCATGGGGATGAACGTGCAGGGGAGAATGCATGGTGATGAACGTGGAGGGAACAATGCATGGTGACTAACGTGGAGGGAAGAATGCATGATGAATAACGTGGAGGGAAGAACGTGGAGGGGAGAATACATGGTGAAGAACGTGGAGGGGAGAATGCATGGTGAAGAACGTGGAGGGAAGAATGCATGGTGAATAACATGGAAGGAAGAACGTGGAGGGGAGAATACATGGTGTAGAACGTGGAGGCGAGAATGCATGTTGATGAACGTGGAGGGGAGAATGCATGTTGATGAACGTGGAGGGGAGAATGCATGGTGAATAATGTGGAGGGGAGAATGCATGGGGATGAACGTGGAGGGGAGAATGCATGTTGATGAACGTGGAGGGGAGAATGCATGTTGATGAACGTGGAGGTGGATAATGCATGGTGAAGAACGTGGAGGGGAGAATGCATGGTGATGAACGTGGAGGAAAGAATGCATGGGGAAGAACGTGGATGGAAGAATGCATGGTGAATAACGTGGAGGGGAGAATGCATGGTGAATAACGTGGAGGGGAGAATGCATGGTGAATAAGGTGGAGGGGAGAATGCTTGGTGATTAACGTGGAGGGGAGAATGCATGTTGATGAACGAGGAGGGGAGAATGCATGTTGATGAACCTGGAGGGGAGAATGCATTTTGATGAACGTGGAGGGGGAGAATGCATGGTGAAGAACGTGGAGGGGAGAATGCATGGTGATGAACGTAGAGGGGGAGAATGCATGTTGATGAACGTGTAGGGGAGAATGCATGTTGATGAACGTGGGGGGGGGGAGAATGCATGGTGATGAACATAGAGGGGGAGAATGCATGTTGATGAACGTGGAGGGGAGTATGCATGTTGATGAACGTGGAGGTGGTGAATGCATGATGAAGAACGTGGAGGGGAGAATGCATGGTGAAAAACATGGAGGGGAGAATTCATGGTGATGAACGTGGAGGGGAGAATGCATGTTGATGAGGGGGAGAATGCATGGTGAAGAACGTGGAGGGGAGAATTCATGTTGATGAACGTGGAGGGGAGAATGCATGTTGATGAACGTGGAGGGGAGAATGCATGGTGATGAACGTGTAGGAGGGGAATGCATGGTGATAAACGTGGAGGGGAGAATGCATGGTGAATAACGTGGAGGGGTGAATGCATGGTGAATAATGTGGAGAGGAGAATGTATGGTGATGAACGTTGAGGGGAGAATGCATGGTGAAAAACATGGAGAGGAGAATGCATGGTGAATAAAGTGGAGGGGAGAATGCATGGTGAATAACGTGGAGGGGAGAATGCATGGTGATTAACGTGGAGGGGAGAATGCATGTTGATGAACGTGGAGGGAAGAATGCATGGGGATGAACGTGGAGGGGAGAATGCATGGTGAATAACGTGGAGGGGAGAATGCATGGTGAATAAAGTGGAGGGGAGAATGCATGGTGAATAACGTGGAGGGGAGAATGCATGGTGATTAACGTGGAGGGGAGAATGCATGTTGATGAACGTGGAGGGGGAGAATGCATGGGGATGAACGTGGAGGGGAGAATGCATGTTGATGAACGTGGAGGGGAGAATGCATGTTGATGAACGTGGAGGGGAGAATGCATGTTGATGAACGTGGAGGGGGAGAATGCATGGTGAAGAACGTGGAGGGGAGAATGCATGGGGATGAACGTGGAGGGGAGAATGCATGTTGATGAACGTGGAGGGGAGAATGCATGTTGATGAACGTGGAGGGGGAGAATGCATGGTGAAGAGCGTGGAGGGGAGAATGCATCGTGATGAACGTGGAGGGAATAATGCATGAGGAAGAACGTGGAGTGGAGAATGCCTGTTGATGAACATGTAGGGGAGAATGCATGGGGATGAACGTGCAGGGGAGAATGCATGGTGATGAACGTGGAGGGAACAATGCATGGTGACTAACGTGGAGGGAAGAATGCATGATGAATAACGTGGAGGGAAGAACGTGGAGGGGAGAATACATGGTGAAGAACGTGGAGGGGAGAATGCATGGTGAAGAACGTGGAGGGAAGAATGCATGGTGAATAACATGGAAGGAAGAACGTGGAGGGGAGAATACATGGTGTAGAACGTGGAGGCGAGAATGCATGTTGATGAACGTGGAGGGGAGAATGCATGTTGATGAACGTGGAGGGGAGAATGCATGGTGAATAATGTGGAGGGGAGAATGCATGGGGATGAACGTGGAGGGGAGAATGCATGTTGATGAACGTGGACGGGAGAATGCATGTTGATGAACGTGGAGGTGGATAATGCATGGTGAAGAACGTGGAGGGGAGAATGCATGGTGATGAACGTGGAGGGAAGAATGCATGTTGATGAACGTGGAGGGGAGAATGCATGTTGATGAACGTGGAGGGGAGAATGCATGGTGATGAACGTAGAGGGGGAGAATGCATGGTGATGAACGTGGAGGGGAGAATGCATGGTGAAGAACGTGGAGGGGAGAATGCATGTTGATGAACGTGGAGGGGAGAATGCATGTTGATGAACGTGGAGGGGGAGAATGCATGGTGAAGAACGTGCAGGGGAGAATGCATGTTGATGAACGTGGAGGGGAGAATGCATGTTGATGAACGTGGAGGGGAGAATGCATGGTGAATAACGTGGAGGGGAGAATACATGGTGAATAACGTGGAGGGGAGAATGCATGGTGAAGAACGTGGAGGGGAGAAAGCATGGTGAATAAAGTGGAGGGGAGAATGCATGGTGAATGACGTGGAGGGGAGAATGCATGGTGAAGAACGTGGAGGGGAGAATGCATGGTGAAGAACGTGGAGGGAAGAATGCATGGTGAATAGCGTGGCGGGAAGAACGTGGAGGGGAGAATGCATGGTGATGAACTTGGAGGAAAGAATGCATGGTGATGAACGTGGAGGGGAGAATGCATTTGATGAACGTGGAGGGGGAGAATGCATAGTGACGAACGTGGAGGGGAGAATGCATGGTGATGAACGTGTAGGGGGAGAATGCATGGTGATGAACGTGGAGGGGAGAATGCATGGTGAAGAAAGTGGAGAATGCATGGTGATGAACGTGTAGGAAAGAATGCATGGTGAATAACGTGGAGGGGAGAATGCATGGTGAATAACGTGAAGGGGAGAATGCATGGTGAATAACGTTGAGGGAAGAATGCATGGTGAATAACGTGGAGGGGAGAATGCATGGTGAAGGAAGAATACACGAGGAAGAACGTGGAGGGGAGAATGGATGGGGAAGAACGTATGGGGAAGAACGTGGAGGGGAGAATGTATGGGGAAGAACGTGGAGGGGAGAATGCGTGGGGAAGAACGTGGAGGGAAGAATGCTTGGTGAATAACGTGGAGGGGGAGAATGCATGTTGATGAACGTGGAGGGGAGAATGCATGTTGATGAACGTGGAGGGGAGAATGCATGGTGAAGAACGTGGAGGGGAGAATGCATGTTGATGAACGTGGAGGGGAGAATGCATGTTGATGAACGTGGAGGGGGAGAATGCATGGTGAAGAACGTGGAGGGGAGAATGCATCGTGATGAACGTGGAGGGAATAATGCATGAGGAAGAACGTGGAGTGGAGAATGCATGTTGATGAACGTGGAGGGGAGAATGCATGGTGATGAACGTGGAGGGAAAAATGCATGGTGACTAACGTGGAGGGAAGAATGCATGATGAATAACGTGGAGGGAAGAACGTGGAGGGGAGAATACATGGTGAAGAACGTGGAGGGGAGAATGCATGGTGAAGAACGTGGAGGGAAGAATGCATGGTGAATAACATGGAAGGAAGAACGTGGAGGGGAGAATACATGGTGTAGAACGTGGAGGGGAGAATGCATGTTGATGAACGTGGAGGGGAGAATGCATGTTGATGAACGTGGAGGGGAGAATGCATGGTGAATAACGTGGAGGGGAGAATGCATGGGGATGAACGTGGAGGGGAGAATGCATGTTGATGAACGTGGAGGGGAGAATGCATGTTGATGAACGTGGAGGGGAGAATGCATGGTGAAGAACGTGGAGGGGAGAATGCATGTTGATGAACGTGGAGGGGAGAATGCATGTTGATGAACGTGGAGGGGAGAATGCATGGTGAAGAACGTGGAGGGGAGAATGCATGGTGAAGAACGTGGAGGGGAGAATGCATGGTGATGAACGTGGAGGGGAGAATGCATGTTGATGAGGGGGAGAATGCATGGTGAAGAACGTGGAGGGGAGAATGCATGTTGATGAACGTGGAGGGGAGAATGCATGTTGATGAACGTGGAGGGGAGAATGCATGGTGATGAACGTGTAGGAGGGGAATGCATGGTGATAAACGTGGAGGGGAGAATGCATGGTGAATAACGTGGAGGGGAGAATGCATGGTGAATAATGTGGAGAGGAGAATGTATGGTGATGAACGTTGAGGGGAGAATGCATGGTGAAAAACATGGAGAGGAGAATGCATGGTGAATAAAGTGGAGGGGAGAATGCATGGTGAATAACGTGGAGGGGAGAATGCATGGTGATTAACGTGGAGGGGAGAATGCATGTTGATGAACGTGGAGGGAAGAATGCATGGGGATGAACGTGGAGGGGAGAATGCATGGTGAATAACGTGGAGGGGAGAATGCATGGTGAATAAAGTGGAGGGGAGAATGCATGGTGAATAACGTGGAGGGGAGAATGCATGGTGATTAACGTGGAGGGGAGAATGCATGTTGATGAACGTGGAGGGGGAGAATGCATGGGGATGAACGTGGAGGGGAGAATGCATGTTGATGAACGTGGAGGGGAGAATGCATGTTGATGAACGTGGAGGGGAGAATGCATGTTGATGAACGTGGAGGGGGAGAATGCATGGTGAAGAACGTGGAGGGGAGAATGCATGGGGATGAACGTGGAGGGGAGAATGCATGTTGATGAACGTGGACGGGAGAATGCATGTTGATGAACGTGGAGGGGGAGAATGCATGGTGAAGAGCGTGGAGGGGAGAATGCATCGTGATGAACGTGGAGGGAATAATGCATGAGGAAGAACGTGGAGTGGAGAATGCCTGTTGATGAACATGGAGGGGAGAATGCATGGGGATGAACGTGCAGGGGAGAATGCATGGTGATGAACGTGGAGGGAACAATGCATGGTGACTAACGTGGAGGGAAGAATGCATGATGAATAACGTGGAGGGAAGAACGTGGAGGGGAGAATACATGGTGAAGAACGTGGAGGGGAGAATGCATGGTGAAGAACGTGGAGGGAAGAATGCATGGTGAATAACATGGAAGGAAGAACGTGGAGGGGAGAATACATGGTGTAGAACGTGGAGGCGAGAATGCATGTTGATGAACGTGGAGGGGAGAATGCATGTTGATGAACGTGGAGGGGAGAATGCATGGTGAATAATGTGGAGGGGAGAATGCATGGGGATGAACGTGGAGGGGAGAATGCATGTTGATGAACGTGGACGGGAGAATGCATGTTGATGAACGTGGAGGTGGATAATGCATGGTGAAGAACGTGGAGGGGAGAATGCATGGTGATGAACGTGGAGGGAAGAATGCATGTTGATGAACGTGGAGGGGAGAATGCATGTTGATGAACGTGGAGGGGAGAATGCATGGTGATGAACGTAGAGGGGGAGAATGCATGGTGATGAACGTGGAGGGGAGAATGCATGGTGAAGAACGTGGAGGGGAGAATGCATGTTGATGAACGTGGAGGGGAGAATGCATGTTGATGAACGTGGAGGGGGAGAATGCATGGTGAAGAACGTGCAGGGGAGAATGCATGTTGATGAACGTGGAGGGGAGAATGCATGTTGATGAACGTGGAGGGGAGAATGCATGGTGAATAACGTGGAGGGGAGAATACATGGTGAATAACGTGGAGGGGAGAATGCATGGTGAAGAACGTGGAGGGGAGAAAGCATGGTGAATAAAGTGGAGGGGAGAATGCATGGTGAATGACGTGGAGGGGAGAATGCATGGTGAAGAACGTGGAGGGGAGAATGCATGGTGAAGAACGTGGAGGGAAGAATGCATGGTGAATAGCGTGGCGGGAAGAACGTGGAGGGGAGAATGCATGGTGATGAACTTGGAGGAAAGAATGCATGGTGATGAACGTGGAGGGGAGAATGCATTTGATGAACGTGGAGGGGGAGAATGCATAGTGACGAACGTGGAGGGGAGAATGCATGGTGATGAACGTGTAGGGGGAGAATGCATGGTGATGAACGTGGAGGGGAGAATGCATGGTGAAGAACGTGGAGAATGCATGGTGATGAACGTGTAGGAAAGAATGCATGGTGAATAACGTGGAGGGGAGAATGCATGGTGAATAACGTGGAGGGGAGAATGCATGGTGAATAACGTTGAGGGAAGAATGCATGGTGAATAACGTGGAGGGGAGAATGCATGGTGAAGGAAGAATACACGAGGAAGAACGTGGAGGGGAGAATGGATGGGGAAGAACGTATGGGGAAGAACGTGGAGGGGAGAATGGATGGGGAAGAACGTGGAGGGGAGAATGCGTGGGGAAGAACGTGGAGGGAAGAATGCTTGGTGAATAACGTGGAGGGGGAGAATGCATGTTGATGAACGTGGAGGGGAGAATGCATGTTGATGAACGTGGAGGGGGAGAATGCATGGTGAAGAACGTGGAGGGGAGAATGCATGTTGATGAACGTGGACGGGAGAATGCATGTTGATGAACGTGGAGGGGGAGAATGCATGGTGAAGAGCGTGGAGGGGAGAATGCATCGTGATGAACGTGGAGGGAATAATGCATGAGGAAGAACGTGGAGTGGAGAATGCATGTTGATGAACGTGGAGGGAAGAATGCATGGGGATGAACGTGGAGGGGAGAATGCATGGTGATGAACGTGGAGGGAAAAATGCATGGTGACTAACGTGGAGGGAAGAATGCATGATGAATAACGTGGAGGGAAGAACGTGGAGGGGAGAATACATGGTGAAGAACGTGGAGGGGAGAATGCATAGTGAAGAACGTGGAGGGAAGAATGCATGGTGAATAACATGGAAGGAAGAACGTGGAGGGGAGAATACATGGTGAAGAACGTGGAGGCGAGAATGCATGTTGATGAACGTGGAGGTGAGAATGCATGTTGATGAACGTGGAGGGGAGAATACATGGTGAATAACGTGGAGGGGAGAATGCATGTAGGCATAGACGCTGTTATACTAGCAGTTATAGGTAAGTATAGAGTATGCTATGCTGGCAGTTATAGGTAGGTATAGACAATGTTATACTAGCAGTTATAGATAGGTTTAGATTTTATTATGCTAGCAGTTATAGGTAGGTGTATAGTTTGTTATACTAGCAGTTATAGGTAGATATATACAATGTTATACCAGCAGTTATAGTTAGGTATATACTCTGCTATACTAGCAGTTATTGGTAGGTATATACTCTGTCATACTAGCAGTTATAGGTAGGTATATATTATGTTATACTGGCAGTTATAGGTATGTATATACTTTGTTATACTAGCAGATATAGGTATTTTTATACTATGTTATACTAGCAGTGATAGATAGGTATAGACTATGTTATACTAGAAGTTATAGGTAGGTATAGACTATGTAAAAATAGCGGTAATAGGTAGGTATATACTCTTCTATAATAGCAGTTATAGGTAGGTATATACTCTGTTATACTAGCAGTGATAGGTAAGTATAGATTATGTTATACTAGCGGTTATAGGTAGGCATAAACTATGTTATACTAGCAGTTATATATAGGTATAGATTATGTTATACAAGAAATTATAGGTAGGTATAGACTATGTAATAATAGCGGTAATAGGTAGGTATATACTCTTCTATAATAGCAGTAATAGGTAGGTATATACTCTGTTATACTAGTAGTTATAGGTAGGTCTAGACTCTGTTATACTAGCAGTTATAGGTAGGTATATACTCTGCTATACTAGCAGTTATATGTAGGTATATATTATGTATTGACTATGTAATAATAGAGATTATAGGTAGGTATTGAAATATGTTATACTAGCAGTAATAGGTAGGTATAGACACTGTTATACTAGCAGTTATATGTAGGTATATACTCTGTTATACTAGCAGTTATAGATATGTATAGACAATGTTATACTAGCAGTTATAGGTAGGTATAAACGATGTTATACCAGCTGTTAGAGGTAGGTATATACTCTGTTATACTAACAGTGATAGGTAAGTATAGATTATGTTATACTAGCGGTTATAGGTAGGCATAGACTATGTTATACTAGCAGTTATAGGAAGGTATAGACTATGTTATAATAGCGGTAATAGGTAGGTATATACTATTTTATACTAGCAGTTATAGGTAGGTATATACTCTGTTATACTAGCAGTTATATGTAGGTATATACTCTGTTATACTAGCTGTTATAGGTAGGTATAGACTATGTTACACTAGCAGTTATAGGTAGGTATATACTCTGCTATGCTAGCAGTTATAGGTAGTTATATACTCTGTTATGCTAGCAGTTATTGGTAGGTTTAGAGACTGTTATACTAGCAGTAATAGGTAGGTATAGATTATGTTATACTAGTAGTTATAGGTAGATATAATGACACAAGATGATCCAAGGGGGATTACTCACTATGGTAGAATACTAAGACCATGTACAATATCTACAATTTATTTACATATAAATGAATGATGATACTATATATAGAGGCAAGATGTAATGACTGAAACGTCATTTGGCGGCCTGAAAAGTTCACATGTTCCGTTGTTAGTTCTCTTTGCTGGTTATACACTTGTCGATTTATTTAATCATTCGCGGAATATTTCAATGATGTAACGTTTTTACATATATCTGGGTTGGTTCGCTCTTAAGCGTGTCGGGCCAACCTCCTATGCCGGTTTCCTGGTTGTCCGGTCACGTGGTAACTCCGGGTCGTTCCGGTCTGCAGTTCCACTGTTAGCTGCTTAGCCTGGTGGGTCTGTCGTCGCTCATTGGGCGATTACGTGGGTGACGTCCTTTGACGGCTATCCACACATTGGCAGTTCCCCAGCTGTTAGCATCTCACACTCCACTCCATGTTGCGTGCGGGTGATCAAATCCGCATTTCGCTCTGACCAAATTCTCACAACGTTTGCTCCACTCACGGTCAGTTCGTGTTGTGTCGTTTGAAGTGAATGGTAATATGTCAGGTCTCTTACTGTGTTAAATAGTTGTTCAGCCCCATGCTAATCTCACAATTCACTAAATCCCTGTGCTACCGTTATCATGTGATATGTAAAATAAACTAGTTTATAGAGGCCCTGGTATATGGATTTATTACAATAGGTTACACAGAAATAAACCTTATTATGTTATCTCTGTCCGATTTTATCCAGGAAACGCTTTAAATAGTTCCCCTATAACATCCAAGAAGATTGGATCCCCTTAGATCACCATACCTCCCCTTATACTCCACTTATACCTGGATCTTCGAAGATGTGTTTACCTTGATTGGAAAACCCCTTCTATAAAATGGGAACATGAGGCCCCGAGTTAGGGTTATAATAATGTGTTCATTAATACAAGAGTCATTTTGTGACATATAGACTATATTATTCTAGCAGTTATAGTTAGGTATCTACTCTGTTATACTAGCAGTTATAGGTAGGTATATACTCTGCTCTACTAGCAGTTATAGGTAGGTATTTACTCTGCTATACTAGCATTTATAGGTAGGTATATACTCTGTTATAATAGCAGTAATATGTAGGTATAGAGTATGTTATACTAGCAGTTATAGGTAGGTATAGACTCTGTTATAATAGCGGTAATAGGTAGGAATAAACTATGTTATACTAGCAGTTATATATAGGTATAGACTATGTTATACAAGAAGTTATAGGTAGGTATAGACTATGTAATAATAGCGGTAATAGGTAGGTATATACTCTTCTATAATAGCAGTTATAGGTAGGTATATACTCTGTTATACTAGTAGTTATAGGTAGGTCTAGACTATGTTATACTAGCAGTTATAGGTAGGTATATACTCTGCTATACTAGCAGTTATATGTAGGTATATATTATGTATTGACTATGTAATAATAGAGATTATAGGTAGGTATTGAAATATGTTATACTAGCAGTAATAGGTAGGTATAGACACTGTTATACTAGCAGTTATATGTAGGTATATACTCTGTTATACTAGCAGTTATAGATATGTATAGACAATGTTATACTAGCAGTTATAGGTAGGTATAAACGATGTTATACCAGCTGTTAGAGGTAGGTATATACTCTGTTATACTAGCAGTGATAGGTAAGTATAGATTATGTTATACTAGCGGTTATAGGTAGGCATAGACTATGTTATACTAGCGGTAATAGGTAGGTATATACTATGTTATACTAGCAGTTATAGGTAGGTATGGACTATGTTATACTAGTAGTTATTGATATGTATAGACTATGTTATACTAGCGGTTATAGGTAGATATATACTCTGTTATACTAGCAGTTATATGTAGGTATATACTCTGTTATACTAGCTGTTATAGGTAGGTATAGACTATGTTACACTAGCAGTTATAGGTAGGTATAGACTACGTTATACTAGCGATTATAGGTAGGTATATACTCTGCTATGCTAGCAGTTATACGTAGTTATATACTCTGTTATACTAGCAGGTATTGGTAGGTTTAGAGACTGTTATACTAGCAGTAATAGGTAGGTATAGATTATGTTATACTAGTAGTTATATGTAGATATAGACTATATTATTCTAGCAGTTATAGTTAGGTATATACTCTGTTATACTAGCAGTTATAGGTAGGTATATACTCTGCTCTACTAGCAGTTATACGTAGGTATTTACTCTGCTATACTAGCATTTATAGGCAGGTATATACTCTGTTATACTAGCAGTAATATGTAGGTATAGAGTATGTTATACTAGCAGTTATAGGTAGGTATAGACTCTGTTATAATAGCGGTTATAGGTAGGTATAGACTATGTTATACTAGCAGTCATAGGTAGATATAGATTATGTTTTACTAGCGGTCATAGGTATGTATATACTCTGTTTTACTAGCAGTTATAGGTAGGTATTGACTATGTTATACTAGCAGTTATAGGTAGGTATAGACTATGCTATTCTAGCGGTTAGAGGTAGGTATATACTCTGTTAAACTAACAGTTATTGGTAGTTATAAACTATGTTATACTAGCAGTTAGAGGTAGGTATTGACTATGGTATACTAGTAGTTATAGGTAGATATAGACTCTGTTATACTAGCAGTTATAGGTAGGTATAGATTCGGTTATACTAGTAGTTATAGGTAGATATAGACTATATTATTCTAGCAGTTATAGTTAGGTATATACTCTGTTATACTAGCAGTTATAGGTAGGTATATACTCTGCTCTACTAGCAGTTATAGGTAGGTATTTACTCTGCTATACTAGCATTTAATGGTAGGTATATACTCTGTTATACTAGCAGTAATATGTAAGCATAGAGTATGTTATACTAGCAGTTATAGGTAGGTATATACTCTGTTATAATAGCGGTTATAGGTAGTTATAGATTATGTTTTACTAGCGGTCATAGGTATGTATATACTCTGTTTTACTAGCAGTTATAGGTAGGTATTGACAATGTATACTAGCAGTTATAGGTAGGTATAGACTATGCTATACTAGCGGTTAGAGGTAGGTATATACTCTGTTAAACTAACAGTTATTGGTAGTTATAAACTATGTTATACTAGCAGTTATAGGTAGGTATTGACTATGGTATACTAGCAGTTATAGGTAGGTATAGATTCGGTTATACTAGCAGTTATAGGTAGGTGTATACTCTGCTATACTAGCAGTTATAGGTAGGTATATATTCTGTTATACTAGCAGTTATAGGTGACTATATTAAGTTTGTTATACTAGCAGTTATAGGTAGGTATATACTCTGTTATACTAGCAGTCATAGGTAGGTATATACTCTGTTATACTAGCAGTTATAGATAGGCATAGACGCTGTTATACTAGCAGTTATAGGTAGGTATAGACTATGTATTACTAGCAGTTATAGGTAGGTATAGACTTTGTTATACTAGTGGTTATAGGTAGGTATAGAGTATGTTATGCTGGCAGTTATAGATAGGTATAGACAATGTTATACTAGCAGTTATAGGTAGGTATAGATTTTGTTATGCTAGCAGTTATAGGTAGGTATAGAGTTTGTTATACTAGCAGTTATAGGTAGATATATACAATGTTATACTAGCAGTTATAGGTAGGTATAGATTATATTATACTAGCAGTTATAGGTAGGTATATACTATGTTATACTAGCTGTCATAGGTAGATATAGACTGTGTTATAGCAGCAGTTACAGGTAGGTATATACTCTGTTATACTAGCAGTTATATGTAGGTATATACTCTGTCATACTAGCAGTTATAGGTAGGTATATATTATGTTATACTAGCAGATATAGGTAGGTATATACTATGTTATACCAGCAGATATAGGTAGTTATATACTATGTTATACTAGCAGTTATAGGTATGTATATACTTTGTTATACTAGCAGATATAGGTAGGTATATACTATGTTATACTAGCAGTGATAGATAGGTATAGACTATGTCATACTAGAAGTTATAGGTAGGTATAGACTATGTAAAATAGCGGTAATAGGTAGGTATATACTCTTCTATAATAGCAGTTATAGGTAGGTATATACTCTGTTATACTAGCAGTGATAGGTAAGTATAGATTATGTTATAATAGCGGTTATAGGTAGGCATAAACTATGTTATACTAGCAGTTATATATAGGTATAGACTATGTTATACAAGAAGTTATAGGTAGGTATAGACTATGTAATAATAGCGGTAATAGGTAGGTATATACTCTTCTATAATAGCAGTTATAGGTAGGTATATACTCTGTTATACTAGTAGTTATAGGTATGTCTAAACTCTGTTATACTAGCAGTTATAGGTAGGTATATACTCTGCTATACTAGCAGTTATATGTAGGTATATATTATGTATTGCCTATGTAATAATAGAGATTATAGGTAGGTATAGAAATATGTTATACTAGCAGTAATAGGTAAGTATAGACTCTGTTATACTAGCAGTTATATGTAGGTATATACTCTGTTATACTAGCAGTTATTGATATGTATAGACAATATTATACTAGCAGTTATAGGTAGGTATAAACGATGTTATACCAGCGGTTAGATGTAGGTATATACTCTGTTATACTAGCAGTGATTGGTAAGTATAGATTATGTTATACTAGCGGTTATAGGTAGGTATAGATTATATTATACTAGCAGTTATAGGTAGGTATATACTATGTTATACTAGTAGTCATAGGTATATATAGACTGTGTTATAGCAGCAGTTACAGGTAGGTATATACTCTGCTATACTAGCAGTTATATGTAGGTATATACTCTGTCATACTAGCAGTTATAGGTAGGTATATATTATGTTATACTAGCAGATATAGGTAGGTATATACTATGTTATACCAGCAGATATAGGTAGTTATATACTATGTTATACTCGCAGTTATAGGTATGTATATACTTTGTTATACTAGCAGATATAGGTAGGTATATACTATGTTATACTAGCAGTGATAGATAGGTATAGACTATGTCATACTAGAAGTTATAGGTAGGTATAGACTATGTAAAAATAGCGGTAATAGGTAGGTATATACTCTTCTATAATAGCAGTTATAGGTAGGTATATACTCTGTTATACTAGCAGTGATAGGTATGTATAGATTATGCTATAATAGCGGTTATAGGTAGGCATAAACTATGTTATACTAGCAGTTATATATAGGTATAGACTATGTTATACAAGAAGTTATAGGTAGGTATAGACTATGTAATAATAGCGGTAATAGGTAGGTATATACTCTTCTATAATAGCAGTTATAGGTAGGTATATACTCTGTTATACTAATAGTTATAGGTATGTCTAGACTCTGTTATACTAGCAGTTATAGGTAGGTATATACTCTGCTATACTAGCAGTTATGTAGGTATATATTAGTATTGACTATGTAATAATAGAGATTATAGGTAGGTATTGAAATATGTTATACTAGCAGTGATAGGTAGGTATAGACGTGTTATACTAGCAGTTATATGTAGGTATATACTCTGTTATACTAGCAGTTATAGATATGTATAGACAATGTTATACTAGCAGTTATAGGTAGGTATAAACAATGTTATACAGCGGTTAGAGGTAGGTATATACTCTGTTATACTAGCAGTGATAGGTAAGTATAGATTTTGTTATACTAGCGGTTATAGGTAGGCATAGACTATGTTATACTAGCAGTTATAGGAAGGTATAGACTATGTTATAATAGCGGTAATAGGTAGGTATATACTATGTTATACTAGCAGTTATAGGTAGGTATGGACTATGTTATGCTAGCAGTTATTAATATGTATAGACTATGTTATACTAGCGGTTATAGGTAGATATATACTCTGTTATACTAGCAGTTATAGGTAGGTATATACTCTGTTATAGTAGCTGTTATAGGTAGGTATAGACTATGTTATACTAGCAGTAATAGGTAGGTATAGACTATGTTATACTAGCGGTTATAGGTATGTATAGACTATGTTATACTAGCGGTTATAGGTATGTATAGATTATGTTATACTAGCAGTAATAGGTAGGTATAGACTATGTTATACTAGCAGTTATAGGTAGCTATATACTCTGTTATACTAGCAGTTATTGATATGTATATACTATGTTATACTAGCAGTTATACGTAGGTATAGACTCTGTTTTACTAGTAGTTATAGGTAGGTATAGACTATGCTATACTAGCGGTTATAGGTAGGTATTGACTATGTAATAATAGAGGTTATAGGTAGGTATTGAAATATGTTATACTAGCAGTAATAGGTTGGTATAGACTCTGTTATACTAGCAGTTATAGGTAGGTATATACTCTGTTATACTCTCAGTTATAGATATGTATAGACAATGTTATACTAGCAGTTATAGGTAGGTATACACGATGTTATACCAGCGTTTAGAGGTAGGTATAGATTATGTTATACTAGCGGTTATAGGTAGATATATACTCTGTTATACTAGCAGTTATAGGTAGGTATATACTCTGTTATACTAGCTGTTATAGGTAGGTATAGACTATGTTATACTTGCAGTAATAGATAGGTATAGACAAGGTTATACTAGCGGTTATAGGTATGTATAGACTATTTTATACTAGCGGTTATAGGTATGTATAGATTATGTTATACTAGCAGTAATAGGTAGGTATAGACTATGTTATACTAGCAGTTATAGGTAGCTATATACTCTGTTATACTAGCAGTTATTGATATGTATATACTATGTTATACTAGCAGTTATAGGTAGGTATAGACTCTGTTTTACTAGTAGTTATAGGTAGGTATAGACTATGCTATACTAGCGGTTATAGGTAGGTATTGACTATGTAATAATAGAGGTTATAGGTAGGTATTGAAATATGTTATACTAGCAGTAATAGGTTGGTATAGACTCTGTTATACTAGCAGTTATAGGTAGGTATATACTCTGTTATACTCTCAGTTATAGATATGTATAGACAATGTTATACTAGCAGTTATAGGTAGGTATACACGATGTTATACCAGCGTTTAGAGGTAGGTATATACTCTGCTATACTAGCAGATATAGGTAGGTATTTACTCTGCTATTCTAGCATTTATAGGTAGGTATATACTCTGTTATACTAGCAGTAATAGGTAGGTATAGAGTATGTTATACTAGCAGTAATAGGTAGTTATAGACTCTGTTATAATAGCGGTTATAGGTAGGTATAGATTCGGTTATACTAGCAGTTATAGGTAGGTATATACTCTGCTATACTAGCAGTTATAGGTAGGTATATACTCTTCTATAATAGCAGTTATAGGTAGGTATATACTCTGTTATACTAGCAGTGATAGGTAAGTATAAATTATGTTTTAATAGCGGTTATAGGTAGGCATAAACTATGTTATACTAGCAGTTATATATAGGTATAGACTATGTTATACAAGACGTTATAGGTAGGTATAGACTATGTAATAATAGCGGTAATAGGTAGGTATATACTCTTCTATAATAGCAGTTATAGGTAGGTATATACTCTGTTATACTAGTAGTTATAGGTATGTCTAGACTCTGTTATACTAGCAGTTATAGGTAGGTATATACTCTGCTATACTAGCAGTTATATGTAGGTATATATTATGTATTGACTATGTAATAATAGAGATTATAGGTAGGTATAGAAATATGTTATACTAGCAGTAATAGGTAAGTATAGACTCTGTTATACTAGCAGTTATATGTAGGTATATACTCTGTTATACTAGCAGTTATAGATATGTATAGACAATATTATACTAGCAGTTATAGGTAGGTATAAACGATGTTATACCAGCGGTTAGATGTAGGTATATACTCTGTTATACTAGCAGTGATTGGTAAGTATAGATTATGTTATACTAGCGGTAATAGGTAGGCATAGACTATGTTATACTAGCAGTTATAGGAAGGTATAGACTATGTTATAATAGCAGTAATAGGTAGGTATATACTATGTTATACTAGCAGTTATAGGTAGGTATGGACTATGTTATACTAGCAGTTATTGATATGTATAGACTATGTTATACTAGCGGTTATAGGTAGATATATACTCTGTTATACTAGCAGTTATAGGTAGGTATATACTCTGTTATACTAGCTGTTATAGGTAGGTATAGACTATGTTATGCTAGCAGTTATAGGTAGGTATAGACTATGTTATACTAGCGGTTATAGGTATGTATAGACTATGTTATACTAGCGGTTATAGGTATGTACAGATTATGTTATACTAGCAGTAATAGGTAGGTATAGACTATGTTATACTAGCAGTTATAGGTAGCTATATACTCTGTTATACTAGCAGTTATTGATATGTATATACTATGTTATACTAGCAGTTATAGGTATGTATTGACTCTGTTTTACTAGTAGTTATAGGTAGGTATAGACTATGCTATACTAGCAGTTATAGGTAGGTATTGACTATGTAATAATAGAGGTTATAGGTAGGTATTGAAATATGTTATACTAGCAGTAATAGGTAGGTATAGACTCTGTTATACTAGCAGTTATAGGTAGGTATATACTCTGTTATACTAGCAGTTATAGATATGTATAGACAATGTTATACTAGCAGTTATAGGTAGGTATAAACGATGTTATACCAGCGGTTAGAGGTAGGTATATACTCTGTTATACTAGCAGTGATAGGTAAGTATAGATTATGTTATACTAGCGGTTATAGATAGGCATAGACTATGTTATACTAGCAGTTATAGGTAGGTATAGACTATGTTATACTAGCAGTTATAGGTAGGTATATACTATGTTATACTAGCAGTTATAGGTAGGTATTGACTATGTTATACTAGCAGTTATAGGTAGGTATTAAATATGTTATACTAGCAGTAATATATATGTATAGACAATGTTATACTAGCAGTTATAGGTAGGTATAAACTATGTTATACTAGCGTTTATAGGTAGGTATATACTATGTTATACTAGCAGTTATAGGTAGGTATAGACTATGTTATACTAGCGGTTATAGGTATGTATATATTCTGTTATACTAGCAGTAATAGGTAGGTATAGACTATGTTATACTAGCAGTTATAGGTAGCTATATACTCTGTTATACTAGCAGTTATTGATATGTATATACTATGTTATACTAGCAGTTATAGGTAGGTATATACTCTGTTTTACTAGTAGTTATAGGTAGGTATAGACTATGCTATACTAGCAGTTATAGGTAGGTATTGACTATGTAATAATAGAGGTTATATGTAGGTTTTGAAATATGTTATACTAGCAGTAATATATATGTATAGACAATGTTATACTAGCAGTTATAGGTAGGTATAAACGATGTTATACCAGCGTTTAGAGGTATGTCTAGACTCTGTTATACTAGCAGTGATAGGTAAGTATAGACTATGCTATACTAGCAGTTATAGGTAGGTATTGACTATGTAATAATAGAGGTTATATGTAGGTTTTGAAATATGTTATACTAGCAGTAATAGCTAGGTATAGACTCTGTTATACTAGCAGTTATAGGTAGGTATATACTCTGTTATACTCTCAGTTATAGATATGTATAGACAATGTTATACTAGCAGTTATAGGTAGGTATAAACGATGTTATACCAGCGTTTAGAGGTAGGTATATACTCTGTTATACTAGCAGTGATAGGTAAGTATAGATTATGTTATACTAGCGGTTATGGATAGGCATAGACTATGTTATACTAGCAGTTATAGGTAGGTATAGACTATGTTATAATAGCGGTTATAGGTAGGTATAGACTATGTTATAATAGCGGTTATAGGTAGGTATAGACTATGTTATACTAGCAGTTATAGGTAGGTATGGACTATGTTATACTAGTAGTTATAGATATGTATAGACTATGTTATACTATCGGTTATAGGTAGATATATACTCTGTTATACTAGCAGTTATAGGTAGGTATATACTCTGTTATACTAGCTGTTATAGGTAGGTATAGACTATGTTATACTAGCAATTATAGGTAGGTATAGACTATGTTATAATAGCGGTTATAGGTATGTATAGATTATGTTATACTAGCAGTAATAGGTAGGTATAGACAATGTTATACTAGCAGTTATAGGTAGGTATAAACGATGTTATACCAGCGGTTAGAGGTAGGTATATACTCTGATATACTAGCAGTGATAGGAAAGTATAGATTATGTTATTCTAGCGGTTATAGGTAGGCATAGACTATGTTATACTAGCAGTTATAGGAAGGTATAGACTATGTTATAATAGCGGTAATAGGTAGGTATATACTATGTTATACTAGCAGTCATAGGTAGGTATGGACTATGTTATACTAGCAGTTATTGATATGTATAGACTATGTTATACTAGCGGTTATAGGTAGATATATACTCTGTTATACTAGCAGTTATAGGTAGGTATATACTATGTTATACTAGCTGTTATAGGTAGGTATATACTATGTTATACTAGCAGTTATAGGTAGGTATAGACTATGTTATACTAGCGGTTATATGTATGTATATATTCTGTTATACTAGCAGTAATAGGTAGGTATAGACTATGTTATACTAGCAGTTATAGGTAGCTATATACTCTGTTATACTAGCAGTTATTGATATGTATATACTATGTTATACTAGCAGTTATAGGTAGGTATATACTCTGTTTTACTAGTAGTTTTAGGTAGGTATAGACTATGCTATACTAGCAGTTATAGGTAGGTATTGACTATCTAATAATAGAGGTTATAGGTAGGTATTGAAATATGTTATACTAGCAGTAATATATATGTATAGACAATGTTATACTAGCAGTTATAGGTAGGTAAAAACGATGTTATACCAGCGTTTAGAGGTATGTATATACTCTGTTATACTAGCAGTGATAGGTAAGTATAGACTATGCTATAATAGCAGTTATAGGTAGGTATAGACTATGTTATACTAGCGGTTATATGTATGTATATATTCTGTTATACTAGCAGTAATAGGTAGGTATAGACTATGTTTTAATAGCGGCTATAGGTAGGTATAGATTATGTTATAATAGCGGTTTTAGGTAGGTATAGACTATGTTATACTAGCAGTTATAGGTAGGTATAGACTATGTTTTAATAGCGGCTATAGGTAGGTATAGATTATGTTATAATAGCGGTTTTAGGTAGGTATAGACTATGTTATACTAGCAGTTATAGGTAGGTATGGACTATGTTATACTAGCAGTTATAGATATGTATAGACTATGTTATACTAGCGGTCATAGGTAGATATATACTCTGTTATACTAGCAGTTATAGGTAGGTATATACTCTGTTATACTAGCTGTTATATGTAGGTATAGACTATGTTATACTAGCAGATATAGGTAGGCATAGACTATGTTATAATAGCGGTTATAGGTATGTATAGATTCTGTTATACTAGCAGTGATAGGTAAGTATAGATTATGTTATTCTAGCGGTTATAGGTAGGCATAGACTATGTTATACTAGCAGTTATAGGAAGGTATAGACTATGTTATAATAGCGGTAATAGGTAGGTATATACTATGTTATACTAGCAGTCATAGGTAGGTATGGACTATGTTATACTAGCAGTTATTGATATGTATAGACTATGTTATACTAGCGGTTATAGGTAGATATATACTCTGTTATACTAGCAGTTATAGGTAGGTATATACTATGTTATACTAGCAGTTATAGGTACGTATAGACTATGTTATACTAGCAGTTATAGGTAGGTATAGACTATTTTATACTAGCGGTTATAGGTATGTATATATTCTGTTATACTAGCAGTAATAGGTAGGTATAGACTATGTTATACTAGCAGTTATAGGTAGCTATATACTCTGTTATACTAGCAGTTATTGATATGTATATACTATGTTATACTAGCAGTTATAGGTAGGTATATACTCTGTTTTACTAGTAGTTATAGGTAGGTATAGACTATGCTATACTAGCAGTTATAGGTAGGTATTAGCTATCTAATAATAGAGGTTATAGGTAGGTATTGAAATATGTTATACTAGCAGTAATAGATATGTATAGACAATGTTATACTAGCAGTTATAGGTAGGTATAAACGATGTTATACCAGCGTTTAGAGGTAGGTATATATTCTGTTATACTAGCAGTGATAGGTAAGTATACATTATGTTATACCAGCGGTTATAGGTAGGCATAGACTATGTTATACTAGCAGTTATAGGTAGGTATAGACTATGTTTTAATAGCGGCTATAGGTAGGTATAGATTATGTTATAATAGCGGTTTTAGGTAGGTATAGACTATGTTATACTAGCAGTTATAGGTAGGTATGGACTATGTTATACTAGCAGTTATAGATATGTATAGACTATGTTATACTAGCGGTCATAGGTAGATATATACTCTGTTATACTAGCAGTTATAGGTAGGTATATACTCTGTTATACTAGCTGTTATAGGTAGGTATAGACTATGTTATACTAGCAGATATAGGTAGGCATAGACTATGTTATAATAGCGGTTATAGGTATGTATAGATTCTGTTATACTAGCAGTAATAGGTAGGTATAGATTATGTTATACTAGCAGTTATAGGTAGCTATATACTCTGTTATACTAGCAGTTATTGATATGTATATACTATGTTATACTAGCAGTTATAGGTAGGTATTGACTATGTAATAATAGAGGTTATAGGAAGGTATTGAAATATGTTATACTAGCAGTAATAGGTAGGTGTTAGACTCTGTTATACTAGCAGTGATTGGTAAGTATAGATTATGTTATACTAGCGGTTATAGGTAGGCATAGACTATGTTATACTAGCAGTTATAGGAAGGTATAGACTATGTTATAATAGCGGTAATAGGTAGGTATATACTATGTTATACTAGCAGTTATAGGTAGGTATGAACTATGTTATACTAGCAGTTATTGATATGTATAGACTATGTTATACTAGCGGTTATAGGTAGGTATAGACTATGTTATGCTAGCAGTTATAGGTAGGTATAGACTATGTTATACTAGCGGTTATAGGTATGTATAGACTATGTTATACTAGCGGTTATAGGTATGTATAGATTATGTTATACTAGCAGTAATAGGTAGGTATAGACTATGTTATACTAGCAGTTATAGGTAGCTATATACTCTGTTATACTAGCAGTTATTGATATGTATATACTATGTTATACTAGCAGTTATAGGTAGGTATAGACTCTGTTTTACTAGTAGTTATAGGTAGGTATAGACTATGCTATACTAGCAGTTATAGGTAGGTATTGACTATGTAATAATAGAGGTTATAGGTAGGTATTGAAATATGTTATACTAGCAGTAATAGGTTGGTATAGACTCTGTTATACTAGCAGTTATAGGTAGGTATATACTCTGTTATACTCTCAGTTATAGATATGTATAGACAATGTTATACTAGCAGTTATAGGTAGGTATAAACGATGTTATACCAGCGTTTAGAGGTAGGTATATACTCTGTTTTACTAGCAGTGATAGGTAAGTATAGATTATGTTATACTAGCGGTTATAGATAGGCATAGACTATTTTATAATAGCGGTTATAGGTAGGTATAGACTATGTTATACTAGCAGTTATAGGTATGTATGGACTATGTTATACTAGCAGTTATAGATATGTATAGACTATGTTATACTATCGGTTATAGGTAGATATATACTCTGTTATACTAGCAGTTATAGGTAGGTATATACTCTGTTATACTAGCTGTTATAGGTAGGTATAGACTATGTTATACTAGCAATTATAGGTAGGTATAGACTATGTTATAATAGCGGTTATAGGTATGTATAGATTATGTTATACTAGCAGTAATAGGTAGGTATAGAAAATGTTATACTAGCAGTTATAGGTAGGTATAAACAATGTTATACTAGCGGTTAGAGGTAGGTATATACTCTGTTATACTAGCAGTGATAGGTAAGTATAGATTATGTTATTCTAGCGGTTATAGGTAGGCATAGACTATGTTATACTAGCAGTCAAAGGTAGGTATGGACTATGTTATACTAGCAGTTATTGATATGTATAAACTATGTTATACTAGCGGTTATAGTTAGATATATACTCTGTTATACTAGCAGTTATAGGTAGGTATATACTATGTTATACTAGCTGTTATAGGTAGGTATATACTATGTTATACTAGCAGTTATAGGTAGGTATAGACTATGTTATACTAGCGGTTATAGGTATGTATATATTCTGTTATACTAGCAGTAATAGGTAGGTATATACTCTGTTATACTAGCAGTTATTGATATGTATATACTATGTTATACTAGCAGTTATAGGTAGGTATATACTCTGTTTTACTAGTAGTTATAGGTAGGTATAGACTATGCTATACTAGCAGTTATAGGTAGGTAATGACTATCTAATAATAGAGGTTATAGGTAGGTATGAAATATGTTATACTAGCAGTAATATATATGTATAGACAATGTTATACTAGCAGTTATAGGTAGGTATAAACGATGTTATACCAGCGTTTAGAGGTAGGTATATACTCTGTTATACTAGCAGTTATAGGTAGGTATAGACTATGTTATACTAGCAGTTATAGGTAGGTATAGACTATGTAATAATAGAGGTTATAGGTAGGTATTGAATATGTTATACTAGCAGTTATAGGTAGGTATAGACTCTGTTATACTAGCAGTTATAGGTAGGTATATACTCTGTTATACTATCAGTTATAGATATGTATAGACAATGTTATACTAGCAGTTATAGGTAGGTATAAACGATGTTATACTAGCGTTTAGAGGTAGGTATATACTCTGTTATACTAGCAGTGATAGGTAAGTATAGATTATGTTATACTAGCGGTTATAGATAGGCATAGACTATGTTATACTAGCAGTTATAGGTAGGTATAGACTGTGTTATACTAGCGGTTATAGGTAGGTATATACTATGTTATAATAGCGGTTATAGGTAGGTATAGACTATGTTATACTAGCAGTTATAGGTAGGTATAGACTATGTTATACTAGCAGTTATAGATATGTATAGACTATGTTATACTATCGGTTATAGGTAGATATATACTCTGTTATACTAGCAGTTATAGGTAGGTATATACTCTGTTATACTAGCTGTTATAGGTAGGTATAGACTATGTTATACTAGCAGTTATAGGTAGGTATAGACTATGTTATAATAGCGGTTATAGGTATGTATAGATTATGTTATACTAGCAGTAATAGGTAGGTATAGACAATGTTATACTAGCAGTTATAGGTAGGTATAAACGATGTTATACCAGCGGTTAGAGGTAGGTATATACTCTGTTATACTAGCAGTGATAGGAAAGTATAGATTATGTTATTTAGCGGTTATAGGTAGGCATAGACTATGTTATACTAGCAGTTATAGGTAGGTATAGACTATGTTATAATAGCGGTAATAGGTAGGTATATACTATGTTATACTAGCAGTTATAGGTAGGTATGGACTATGTTATACTAGCAGTTATTGATATGTATAGACTATGTTATACTAGCGGTTATAGGTAGATATATACTCTGTTATACTAGCAGTTATAGGTAGGTATATACTATGTTATACTAGCTGTTATAGGTAGGTATATACTATGTTATACTAGCAGTTATAGGTAGGTATAGACTATGTTATACTAGCGGTTATAGGTATGTATATATTCTGTTATACTAGCAGTAATAGGTAGGTATAGACTATGTTATACTAGCAGTTATAGGTAGCTATATACTCTGTTATACTAGCAGTTATTGATATGTATATACTATGTTATACTAGCAGTTATAGGTAGGTATATACTCTGTTTTACTAGCAGTTATAGATAGGTATAGACTATGTTATACTAGCAGTTATAGGTAGGTATTGACTATCTAATAATAGAGGTTATAGGTAGGTATTGAAATATGTTATACTAGCAGTAATATATATGTATAGACAATGTTATACTAGCAGTTATAGGTAGGTATAAACGATGTTATACCAGCGTTTAGAGGTATGTATATACTCTGTTATACTAGCAGTGATAGGTAAGTATAGACTATGCTATAATAGCAGTTATAGGTAGGTATTGACTATGTAATAATAGAGGTTATATGTAGGTTTTGAAATATGTTATACTAGCAGTAATAGCTAGGTATAGACTCTGTTATACTAGCAGTTATAGGTAGGTATATACTCTGTTATACTCTCAGTTATAGTTATGTATAGACAATGTTATATACTAGCAGTTATAGGTAGGTATAAACGATGTTATACCAGCGTTTAGAGGTAGGTATATACTCTGTTATACTAGCAGTGATAGGTAAGTATAGATTATGTTATACTAGCGGTTATAGATAGGCATAGACTATGTTATACTAGCAGTTATAGGTAGGTATATACTATGTTATAATAGCGGTTATAGGTAGGTATAGACTATGTTATACTAGCAGTTATAGGTAGGTATAGACTATGTTATACTAGCAGTTATAGGTAGGTATAGACTATGTTATACTAGCAGTTATAGGTATGTATAGACTATGTTATACTAGCGGTTATAGGTAGGTATATACTCTGTTATACTAGCTGTTATAGGTAGGTATAGACTATGTTATACTAGCAATTATAGGTAGGTATAGACTATGTTATAATAGCGGTTATAGGTATGTATAGACTATGTTATACTAGCAGTAATAGGTAGGTATATACAATGTTATACTAGCAGTTATAGGTAGGTATAAACGATGTTATACCAGCGGTTAGAGGTAGGTATATACTCTGTTATACTAGCAGTGATAGGTAAGTATAGATTATGTTATACCAGCGGTTATAGGTAGGCATAGACTATGTTATACTAGCAGTTATAGGTAGGTATAGACTATGTTATAATAGCGGTTATAGGTAGGTATAGACTATGTTATAATAGCGGTTATAGGTAGGTATAGACTATGTTATACTAGCAGTTATAGGTAGGTATGGACTATGTTATACTAGCAGTTATAGATATGTATAGACTATGTTATACTAGCGGTTATAGGTAGATATATACTCTGTTATACTAGCAGTTATAGGTAGGTATATACTCTGTTATACTAGCTGTTATAGGTAGGTATAGACTATGTTATACTAGCAGTTATAGGTAGGTATAGACTATGTTATACTAGCGGTTATAGGTATGTATAGATTCTGTTATACTAGCAGTAATAGGTAGGTATAGACTATGTTATACTAGCAGTTATAGGTAGCTATATACTCTGTTATACTAGCAGTTATTGATATGTATATACTATGTTATACTAGCAGTTATAGGTAGGTATATACTATGTAATAATAGAAGTTATAGGAAGGTATAGAATATGTTATACTAGCAGTAATAGGTAGGTGTTAGACTTTGTTATACTAGCAGTTATAGATATGTATAGACTATGTTATACTAGCAGTTATAGGTAGGTATAAACTATGTTATACTAGCGGTTATAGGTAGGTATATACTCTGTTATACTAGCAGTTATAGGTAGGTATAGAATATGTTATACTAGCAGTTATAGGTAGCTATATACTCTGTTATACTAGCAGTTATTGATATATATATACTATGTTATACTAGCAGTTATAGGTAGGTATATACTCTGTTTTACTAGCAGTTATAGGTAGGTATAGACTATGTTATACTAGCAGTTATACGTAGGTATTGACTATGTAATAATAGAGGTTATAGGTAGGTATTGAAATATGTTATACTAGCAGTAATAGGTAGGTATAGACTATGTTATACTAGCAGTTATAGGTAGGTATATACTCTGTTATACTATCAGTTATAGATATGTATAGACAATGTTATACTAGCAGTTATAGGTAGGTATAAACGATGTTATACCAGCGTTTAGAGGTAGGTATATACTCTGTTATACTAGCAGTGATAGGTAAGTATAGATTATGTTATACTAGCTGTTATAGGTAGGCATAGACTATGTTATACTAGCAGTTATAGGTAGGTATAGACTATGTTATAATAGCGGTTATAGGTAGGTATAGACTATGTTATACTAGCAGTTATAGGTAGGTATGGACTATGTTATACTAGCAGTTATAGATATGTATAGACTATGTTATACTAGCGGTTATAGGTAGATATATACTCTGTTATACTAGCAGTTATATGTAGGTATATACTCTGATATACTAGCTGTTACAGGTAGGTATAGACTATGTTATAATAGCAGTTATAGGTAGGTATAGACTATGTTATACTAGCGGTTATAGATATGTATAGATTCTGTTATACTAGCAGTAATAGGTAGGTATAGACTATGTTATACTAGCAGTTATAGGTAGCTATATAATCTGTTATACTAGCAGTTATTGATATGTATATACTATGTTATACTAGCAGTTATAGGTAGGTATTGACTATGTAATAATAGAGGTTATAAATATGTATAGACCATGTTATACTAGCAGTTATAGGTAGTTATAGACTATGTTATACTAACAGTTATAGGTAGGTATGGACTATGTTATACTAGCAGATATATGTAGGCATAGACTATTTTATAATAGCGGTTATAGGTATGTATAGATTATGTTATACTAGCAGTAATAGGTAGGTATAGACTATGTTATATTAGCAGTTATAGATATGTATATACTATGTTATACTACCAGTTATAGGTAGGTATAGACTATTTAATAATAGAGGTTATAGGAAGGTAGTGAAATATGTTATACTAGCAGTAATAGGTATGTTAGACTCTGTTATACTAGCAGCTATGGGTAGGTATATACTCTATTATACTAGCAGTTATAGATATGTATAGACCATGTTATACTAGCAGTTATAGGTAGGTATAAACGATGTTATACTAGCGGTTATAGGTAGGTATATACTATGTTATACTAGCAGTTATAGGTAAGTATAGATTATGTTATACTAGCAGTAATAGGTAGGTATAGACTATGTTATACTAGCAGTTATAGGTAGCTATATACTCTGTTATACTAGCAGTTATTGATATGTATATACTATGTTATACTAGCAGTTATAGGTAGGTATAAACTCTGTTATACTAGCAGTTATAGGTAGGTATAGACTATGTTATACTAGCAGTTATACGTAGGTATTGACTATGTAATAATAGAGGTTATAGGTAGGTATTGAAATATGTTATACTAGCAGTAATAGGTAGGTATAGACTCTGTTATACTAGCAGTTATAGGTAGGTATAAACTATGTTATACTAGCAGTTATAGGTAGGTATATACTCTGTTATACTAGCAGTTATAGGTAAGTATAGATTATGTTATACTAGCGGTTATAGGTAGGTATAGACTATGTTATACTAGCAGTTATAGGTAGGTATAGACTATGTTATACTAGCGGTTATAGGTAGGTATAGACTATGTAATAATAGAAGTTATAGGTAGGTATAGATTCTGTTATACTAGCAGTAATAGGTAGGTATAGACTATGTTATACTAGCAGTTATAGGTAGGTATATACTATGTTATACTAGCAGTTATAGATATGTATATACTATGTTATACTAGCAGTTATAGGTAGGTATTGACTATGTAATAATAGAGGTTATAGGTAGGTATTGAAATATGTTATACTAGCAGTAATAGGTAGGTGTTAGACTCTGTTATACTAGCAGTTATAGGTAGGTATATACTCTGTTATACTAGCAGTTATAGATATGTATAGACCATGTTATACTAGCAGTTATAGGTAGGTATAAACGATGTTATACCAGCAGTTATAGGTAGGTATATACTCTGTTATACTAGCAGTTATAGGTAAGTATAGATTATGTTATACTAGCAATAATAGGTAGGTATAGACTATGTTATACTAGCAGTTATAGGTAGCTATATACTCTGTTATACTAGCAGTTATTGATATGTATATACTATGTTATACTAGCAATTATAGGTAGGTATATACTCTGTTTTACTAGCAGTTATAGGTAGGTATAGACTATGTTATACTAGCAGTTATACGTAGGTATTGACTATGTAATAATAGAGGTTATAGGTAGGTATTGAAATATGTTATACTAGCAGTAATAGGTAGGTATAGACTCTGTTATACTAGCAGTTATAGGTAGGTATATACTCTGTTATACTATCAGTTATAGATATGTATAGACAATGTTATACTAGCAGTTATAGGTAGGTATAAACGATGTTATACCAGCGGTTAGAGGTAGGTATATACTCTGTTATACTAGCAGTGATAGGTTAGTATAGATTATGTTATACTAGCGGTTATAGGTAGGCATAGACTATGTTATACTAGCAGTTATAGGTAGGTATAGACTATGTTATAATAGCGGTTATAGGTAGGTATAGACTCTGTTATACTAGCTGTTATAGGTAGGTATAGACTATGTTATACTAGCAGTTATAGGTAGGTATAGACTATGTTATACTAGCGGTTATAGGTATGTATAGATTCTGTTATACTAGCAGTAATAGGTAGGTATATACTATGTTATACTAGCAGTTATAGGTAGCTATATACTCTGTTATACTAGCAGTTATTGATATGTATATACTATGTTATACTAGCAGTTATAGGTAGGTATATACTCTGTTTTACTAGCAGTTATAGGTAGGTATAGACTATGTTATACTAGCAGTTATAGGTAGGTATTGACTATGTAATAATAGAGGTTATAGGTAGGTATTGAAATATGTTATACTAGCAGTAATAGATATGTATAGACAATGTTATACTAGCAGTTATAGGTAGGTATAAACTATGTTATACCAGCATTTATAGATATGTATATACTATGTTATACTAGCAGTTATAGGTAAGTATAGACTATGTTATACTAGCGGTTATAGGTAGGCATAGACTATGTTATACTAGCAGTTATAGGTAGGTATAGACTATGTTATACTAGCGGTTATAGGTAGGTATAGACTATGTTATAATAGCAGTTATAGGTAGGTATAGACTATGTTATACTAGCAGTTATAGGTAGGTATGGACTATGTTATACTAGCAGTTATAGATATTTATAGACTATTTTATACTAGCGGTCATAGGTAGATATATACTCTGTTATACTAGCAGTTATAGTTAGGTATATACTCTGTTATACTAGCTATTATAGGTAGGTATAGACTATGTTATACTAGCAGATATAGGTAGGCATAGACTATGTTATAATAGCGGTTATAGGTATGTATAGATTCTGTTATACTAGCAATAATAGGTAGGTATAGACTATGTTATACTAGCAGTTATAGTTAGCTATATACTCTGTTATACTAGCAGTTATTGATATGTACATACTATGTTATACTAGCAGTTATAGGTAGGTATTGACTATGTAATAATAGAGGTTATAGGTAGTTATTGAAATATGTTATACTAGCAGTAATAGGTAGGTATAGACTATGTTATACTAGCATTTATAGATATGTATATACAATGTCATACTAGCAGTTATAGGTAGGTATAAACGATATTATACCAGCGTTTAGAGGTATGTATATACTCTGTTATACTAGCAGTGATAGGTAAGTATAGATTATGTTATACTAGCGGATATAGGTAGGCATAGACTATGTTATACTAGCAGTTATAGGTAGGTATAGACTATGTTATAATAGCGAAAAAACAAACACAGTTATAGGTAGGTATGGACTATGTTATACTAGCAGTTATAGATATGTATATACTATGTTATACTAGCTGTTATAGGTAGATATATACTCTGTTATACTAGCAGTTATAGGTAGGTATATACTCTGATATACTAGCTGTTACAGGTAGGTATAGACTATGTTATAATAGCAGTTATAGGTAGGTATAGATTATTTTATAATAGTGGTTATAGGTATGTATAGATTCTGTTATACTAGCAGTAATAGGTAGGTATAGATTATGTTATACTAGCAGTTATAGGTAGCTATATACTCTGTTATACTAGCAGTTATTGATATGTATATACTATGTTATACTAGCAGTTATAGGTAGGTATTGACTATGTAATAATAGAGGTTATAGGAAGGTATTGAAATATGTTATACTAGCAGTAATAGGTAGGTGTTAGACTCTGTTATACTAGCAGTTATAGGTAGGTATATACTCTGTTATACTAGCAGTTTTAGATATGCATAGACCATGTTATACTAGCAGTTATAGGTAGGTATAAACGATGTTATACCAGCGGTTAGAGGTAGGTATATACTCTGTTATACTAGCAGTTATAGGTAAGTATAGATTATGTTATTCTAGCAATAATAGGTAGGTATAGACTATGTTATACTAGCATGTTATAGGTAGCTAATATACCTGTTATAACTAGCAGTTTATTGATATGTATATCTATGGTATACTACAGTTATAGGTAGGTATATTACTCTGTTTTTTACTATCAGTTTTTTTATGGATGTATAGACTATGTTATACTACAGTTATACGTAGGTTAGTGACTATGTTATAATATGAGGTTATAGTAGGTATTGAATATGTTATACTAGCGTAATAGGTAGGTTAGACCTGTTATAACTAGCATTTTATAGGTAGGTATATCCTCTGTTATACTCTCAGTTATATATATGTATCGACAATGTTATACGAGCAGTTATAGGTAGGTATAAACCTAGTTATACCATTCGTTTTAGAGGTAAGGTATATACCTCTTGTTTACTATCAGTGATCGTTAGTAATAGATTTATGTTTTACTAGCGGTGTTAGAGTTAGCATAGACTATGTTATACTAGCAGTTATAGGTAGGTATAGACTATGTTTTAATAGCGGTTATAGGTAGGTATAGACTCTGTTATAATAGCGGTTTTAGGTAGGTATAGACTATGTTATACTTGCAGTTATAGGTAGGTATGGAATATGTTATACTAGCAGTTATAGATATGTATAGAATATGTTATACTAGCGGTCATAGGTAGATATATACTCTGTTATACTAGCAGTTATAGGTAGGTATATACTCTGTTATACTAGCAGTTATTGATATGTATATACTATGTTATACTAGCAGTTATAGGTAGGTATATACTCTGTTTTACTAGTAGGTTTAGGTAGGTATAGACTATGCTATACTAGCAGTTATAGGTAGGTATTAACTATCTAATAATAGAGGTTATAGGTAGGTATTGAAATATGTTATACTAGCAGTAATAGATATGTATAGACAATGTTATACTAGCAGTTATAGGTAGGTATAAACGATGTTATACCAGCGTTTAGAGGTAGGTATATACTCTGTTATACTAGCAGTGATAGGTAAGTATAGATTATGTTATACTAGCGGTTATAGGTAGGCATAGACTATGTTATACTAGCAGTTATAGGTAGGTAGAGACTATGTTTTAATAGCGGCTATAGGTAGGTATAGATTATGTTATAATAGCGGTTTTTTAGGTAGGTAGACTATGTTATACTAGCAGTTTATAAAGGTAGGTATGGACTATGTTATCTACGCAGTTATAGATTTGGTTATATACTATCTTATACTAGCGGTAAATAGGTGATATTACGCCTGTTATACTAGCAGTTAAGGTAGTATAATACTCTGTTTATACGAGCTGTTATAGGTAGGTATAGACTATTTTTATTAAAAAAAAAACTAGCAGATATATGTAGCAGACTATGTTATAATAGCGGTTTTAGGTATGTAAAAATAGATTCCCCTTTTGTTTATACCTAGAGGTAATAAGGTAGGTATAGATTATGTTATACCCTAGCAGTTATAGGTAGCTATCTCTCTGTTATACTAGCAGTTTATTGATATGTATATACCTATGTTTACTAGCCGTTATTGTAGGTATTGACTATGTAATAATAGAGATTATAGGTAGGTATTGAAATATGTTATACTAGCAGTAATAGGTAGGTATAGACTCTGTTATACTAGCAGTTATATGTAGGTATATACTCTGATATACTAGCAGTTATAGATATGTATAGACAATGTTATACTAGCAGTTATAGGTAGGTATAAACGATGTTATACTAGCGGTTAGAGGTAGGTATATACTCTGTTATACTATCAGTGATAGGAGTATATATTATTTTATACTAGCGGTTATAGGTAGGCATAGACTATGTTATACTAGCAGTTTTAGGTAGGTATAGGCTATGTTATAATAGCGGTTATAGGTAGGTATAGACTATGTTATATTAGCAGTTATAGGTAGATATAGACTAT